>JANTCA010050484.1:0-18076 GCA_024741275.1 Chironex yamaguchii
GCAGACCACTACCATGATCTAGTTTTGTGCATTTATCAGATCTAGAGTTTGTGAGTAGGGTAGATCCTAATGAACAAAATATCAGCGTCCTTATTTGAGCAGACCACTACCATGATCTAGTTTTGTGCATTTATCAGGTCTAGAGTTCGAGAGTAGGGTAGATCCTAATTAACAGCAGATATCAGCATCCTTCTTGGTGCAGACCACTAGCATGATCTAGTTTTGTGCATTTATCAGGTTTAGAGCTTGTGAGTAGGGTAGATCCTAATGAACAACATATGAGCGTCCTTATTGGTGCAGATCACTACCACGCTCTAGTTTTGTGCATTTATGAGGTCTAGAGTTTGTAAGTAGGGTAGATCCTAATGAACAACATATCAACGACCTTAATCGTGCAGACCACTACGATGATCTAGTTTTTAGCATTTATCAGGTCTAAAGTTTGTGAGTAGTGTAGATCCTTCTGAACAGCAAATATCAGTGTCCTTATTGGTGCAGACCACTACCATGATCTAGTTTTGCGCATTTATGAGGTCTAGAGTTTGTAAGGAGGGCAGATCCTAATGAACAACATATCAGCGTCCTTATTGGTGCAGACCACTACCATGATCTAGTTATGTGCATTAACCAGGGCTAGAGTTTGTGAGTAGGGTAGATGCTAATGAACAACATATCAGCGTCCTTATTGGTGCAGACCACTACCATGATCTAGTTTTGTGCATTTATCAGATCTAGAGTTTGTGAGTAGGGTAGATCCTAATGAACAAAATATCAGCGTCCTTATTTGAGCAGACCACTACCATGATCTAGTTTTGTGCATTTATCAGGTCTAGAGTTCGAGAGTAGGGTAGATGCTAATGAGCAATTTATCAGCGTCCTTATTTGTGCAGACCACTACCATGATCTAGTTTTGTGCGTTTATCAGGGCTTGAGTTTGTGAGTAGGGTAGATGCTAATGAGCAACATATCATTGTCCTTATTTGTGCATACCACTACCATGATCTAGTTTTGTTCATTTATCAGATCTAGAGTTTGTGAGTAGGGTATATGCTAATGAGCAACATATCAGCGTCCTTATTTGTGCAGACCACTACCATGATCTGGATTTTTTCATTTATCAGGGCTAGAGTTTGTGAGTAGGGTAGATGCTAATGAACAACAAATCAGCGTCCCTATTGGTGCAGACCACTAGCATGATCTAGTTTTGTGCATTGATCAGATCTAGAGTTTGTGAGTAGAGTAGATCCTAATGAACAACATATCAGCGTCCTTATTGTTGCAGACTACTAGCATGATCTAGTTTTGTGCATTTATGAGGTCTACAGTTTGTAAATGGGGTAGATCCTAATGAACAACATATCAGCGACCTTATTCGTGCAGACCACTACCATGATCTAGTTTTGTGCATTTGTCACGTTTAGAGTTTGTTAGTAGTGTAGATCCTTATGAACATAAAATATCAGCGTCCTTATATGTGCAGACGACTACCATGATCTAGTTTTGTGCATTTATCAGGGCTGGAGTTTGTGAGTAGGGTAGATGCTAATGAACAACATATCAGCGTCCTTATTTGTGCAGACCACTACCATGATCTAGTTTTGTTCATTTATCAGGTCTAGAGTTTGTGAGTAGGGTAGATCCTAATGAAGAACATATCAGCGTCCTTATTGGTGCAGACCACTACCATGATCTAGTTTTGTGTATTGCTCAGGTCTAGAGTTTGTGAAAAGGGTAGATCCTAATGAACAACATATCAGCATTTTTATTGGTACAGACTCAATTGAAGGGTGTGATTACCTGTGAAAGAATGGCAGAAATACACTTCAGATTTTTAAACTGCTTGCTCCACTACATTTCAGGCATACCTATTACACAGAAATTAACAAATCCAAGAATCTATAGATAACATGGAAAAGAGTTTTTCAAAAAAAGACATCTTAGTTTTTCAATTCCTTTGTGGAAGGTTTCATAATTACTGCCTAGATGCAAACAAGGGTTAGGACAAGGCCCTTCTTATAACAAAAAGGCAAAAACTATTCTAATTTGTAAATATATGAGTAAAAGTGGGCTTTCTATAAACTGATGTAAGAAACTGTCCATTGTGGCGACTAATGTTTATGTCAAAGAAAGTCAATAACTTTTCAACATTAACCTTAATATTAGGATACTGTGAGTTTAAGTGCTTCAAAAATAGTCGCATGTGTTCTTTGGATTTAAAGAAAACAATACAACCGTCAACGTGTCCTCTGGATGAGATTTCAGGGGAAAATTCTCTAAACAATGCTTTTCGTGAAATCACAGATAGACATTACCAAACGCGGGACCTACAGAAGTCCCATAGCTACACCACCAACCAAAACAAAGTACCCTTAAAGTAGAAATGGTTATTCTTGACTGACTGCTCCAACAGTTTAGAGAATTCAGATGGTGTCATGCCATTAAAACGATCTTGTCCGTCAAAGATGCCTTGTTGACAACTTGTAATAGTTTCGTTGAGTGGTACATTTGTGAAGAGAGTGCTTACATCAAAACTAGCCATATAAACATTATTAGAATCAATCGGAAGGTTAAGTAATAGTATTGGTAATTATATAGTTCTTACAACGAAGTGGTTTAAGAAGACTTACAAAAATACCTCGCTTATTGATAGGAATAACTACCAATACGCAAGGGATTTGGGCGCAATGATGTGCCACCCTTATGTCTGAGATGATGCTAGTTTTTTGTTGTCATCTTTTGACAGAATATGCTTTAAAGACAACGGGAGGACAAGGAGAAATGGATAAACGACCCGTGCAAGAGTATAGAACAGAACTTGCAAAGGACAACGACCAAGGCTGCTGATTTAATGGTAATAAAAACAGTAACAAGAGAAAAGCATAACAAGACTGCTAACATTGAAGATAAGAATGAGAAGACTGTCTAGCAAGACAGATATTCTAAAGAGATAGACAGAATACTGCGCCGACTTCCAAAACCGCAAGATCACAGCTGATAACAGTATTTTAAGTGAAACAGCATTACAGAATGGCAAGCTACAAATCTTAAGAGAAGAGGTTGAAGATGCTGTTAAGCATCTAATGAGGGCAAATCATCAGGAATAGATAACATACCTTGTTATGAGAAATAGCATTGTGTGACTAGCGTTACTGTCTGCTAGCTTCGCAAAAGTTTGTAGTTTGTTTATTTTTAGATTCGTGCATGAGCATTTCTAAATCGGTGTCTTGTGTAATCTTGTTATAATTATATTGATTACTATTTTAGGAGTATATTATACTAGTTCTAGAAGCTTATTATGAGAGTATATAAATAGACGAATCCAAACAAAGTGTTTTCTAACTAGTTTGTCACAAGGAAAAGGAGTTGGCGTTAGTCGTGTTTAGTCAAGTGTGACAGATGCAGTGTTTATTCAAGTTGGCGGAGGAGTGTAAGTTTGTCGAGTACGTGTTATTTAGAGTTGGAAACTACTTTCATTTTTCGAATAAATCTTGTTGTTGTTCCGACAGCCCTGCGTTCAGTTTAGTTTGCAAACTACCTTTCCTCAAAACATTCGAACTCGTAACACTGGGGGCTCGGCCAGGAAAGGAATTCATTTGTTTGCCGACTACAGAAACCAGGAAAGGATTGCAACTTGGAAGGAAGTACCTGTGCTGTCGAAAAAGTGGTAGCGAGTGAAAGAGCCGTGAAACTTTACTGCTGTGAAAATGCAGAAATTTATTCAGTTTGGCGAAAAGTTTGGTCTGGAAGAAGAAAAGCTGCTTGAATTTTTGTGTGAACAAGGAGAAAAAGAGGACAAACGCGGAGACGAAGCATGCAAAGAGAAACGTAGAGAGGAAGAAAAAGAAGAAAAACGTAGACAATTGAAGAAGAACGAAGAAGGGAACAGGAAGAAAGAGAAGAAAAAAGAGGCAATTACAAGAAGAAACAGAAGAGAGATGTCGAATGCTTGAGGAGGATAAAAGAAAGGAAGAGGAAGAGGAGGAAAGGCACAGAAGAGAAGACGAAGAGAGAGAAACTAGATGACAAGAATGCGAACTAAGGAAATTGGAGTTGGAAGTCGAGCTGTTGAAACAAAAAGAGGCTATTGAAGCTGCAAAAACAGAACACAAGTTGGAGATTGCACGTTTGGCTGTGGAGAATGCTGACCGAGGTCCTGAAGTGAGAGAAGATCAGGCTAAGGCACCTAAACTCCCCTCATTTGTTGCGGGCAAAGACGATTTGAACGCATATTTGCAGAGGTTTGAGAGATTTGCTGAGACAGCTAAGCGGAGAAAAGATGCTCATCAAAGCTCAGTGCTCTTTTGTCTGGACGCCACTAGAAGTGTATTCACATCTATCGGAGGATGCAGTTAAGGATTATGACAGGGTAAAGATTGTGTTAATGAAGAAATATGATTTACCGAAGACGGCTATCGTTGAAAATTAGAGCATCCAAACCAGAAGTTGACGAAAGTCCTGAGCAGTTTATTGTGCGACTGGACAAATACCTGTTATGTTGGCTAGAGCTTTCGGATACTGTGCGAACCTTTGTTAGTCTTAAGGACTTGATCGTGAAAGAACAATTTATTGACTCTTGCCCTACGGATTTGGCAATTCATCTGCGAGAATGGGCACCTGAGACTCTAGCAAAGATTTCAAAGATTGCTGACCAGTACTTGGAGGCTCATGGTAAACATTTGTTCAGCTCAGTGAGCAGAAAGCCAACAGTGCAGCCTGACAGGGAAGAGGCCAAGAACATGCAGGTTAATCCACCAGCTCTGCATTGCTTTAAGTGCAACACCCAAGATCATAAAGCCGTCAACTGCCCAACCCTAACAAGGAAGTGTTTCCTATGTGGCAAGCAGGGACATGAAGCTAGAAACTGTCGATCAGGTGGACGCAGACCAGGAGGACAAAGTAAGAGTGATAATCCTGTGCAGCGTGGTCAAGTGAGTGCTAGTTGTCTAGTTCAGCCACCTGAGGTTAAACCTACTGATGAGGAAGTTGAGGCCTGTATTAAAGATGATAAGCTGTTGTTAGCCTGTGGTAAGAAGATTCCATTGTTGAGTAGTGCTTGTGTCAAACCGTTGACTGGAGTGAGAAATAAAGTGCCTGTCATGGAAGGTAGAGTTGGAGAGAAGCCTGCTGATGTCCTGAGAGATACTGAGTGTAGTAGTAAAAAGGGACCTTGTGTCTGAGAATCAGTTTACTGGCGAATTTAATGTTATGCTACTCATTGACAATATGGCAAGGAAAGTCTCCATCACAAAGATTGATGTTGATACACCTTATTTCAAGGGCCAGGTGGAAGCACAGTCTCTTCCCGATGCTGATTATGATTTAATTATTGGCAGTGTACCAGGTGCTAGAGCTGCTGATGATCCAGACCCAAGCTGGCAAGTTTCTGTACAGGAAGCTTGTGCTGTAACCACGAGAAGTCAGGCTAAGAAAGCTGTAGAACATATTCTGTTGAAGGTACCGGGTACCAAAGAAAGTCCTGTAGTTGATAGAGAAAAGCTCAAGTAGATCACCGAGCAGGATGACAAGAGCCTGCAGAAATTTTGGGAGAAAGATGACGTAGTGGTGAGAGGCCAGGCTGAGACTTCAGTTGAAGTGAAAGGTGGAGTTCTGTACGATGTCTACAAGCACCCTTATGTGAACAGAGGTAAACCCCTGAAGCAGGTTATAGTTCCTGTGCAGCTGAGAAGTCGAATAATGGAACTAGCTCAGGGATCTATCATGGGAGGTCACATGCGAATAAAGAAAATGACTAATAAGATTCAAAGGGCATTCTATTGGCCAGGCTTTCAAGTGGACGTGACTCGTTATTGCAAGTCCTGCGATGAATGTCAGAAGACAGTTAACAAGGGTTCCGTACCGAAGGTTCCCCTAGAGAAGATGCCATTAATTGACGAGCCGTTTAAGATAGTAGCAATCGACCTGGTTGGACCTATTGTTCCCCTGAGTGAGGACGGTTATAGATATATATTGACATTTGTCGACTTTGCAACTCATTATCCTGAAGCTGTTCTGCTGAAGAACATTGATACTGAGACTGTGCCAGAAGCGTTGGTGGATATCTTTAGTAATTTGGGAGTGCCTGAAGAGATCTTGAGTGACCTTGGTACGCATTTTGTCTCTGAGTGTATGAAGGAAGTGTCGGGGCTTTTGAGCATTAAACAACTCACCACGACTCCATATCATCCTATGTGTAATGGCCTAATGGAAAAGTTTAATGGAACAATGAAGTGCGTGTCAAAGAGATTGTGCAGAGAACAGCCAAGACAGTGGCATTGCTATATTAACCCGTTGCTGTTTGCATATCGTGAAGTTCCTCAGGAGTCTACTGATTTTTTGCCGTTTGAGTTGCTATATGGAAGAGCTGTCAGAGGACCGATGTTTATTCTCAAGGAGCTTTGGACGAAAGAGCTGGAGGAGCCTGAAGTAAAGAACAGCTATCAGTATTTGTTTGAGTTATGCGAGAAGCTTGAAGATGCCCTCAAACTGGCGCACACCAAGCTTCAGAAAGCCCAGAACAAAGGCAAGCATTATTATGACCGAAAGACTAAAGTCAGGAAGTTTGTACCTGGAGATAAAGTGTTAGTGCTGCTGCCGACTGACCACAACAAGCTCCTGATGCAGTGGAAAGGTTCATTTGAGGTTAGTGCTGTAGTTGGTCTCAATGATTATAGAGTGAGAGTCAAAGGAAAAGAGAGTTTACCATGCCAATCTACTGAAGAAGTATTTTGAGTGAGAGGATCCTGTTTCCATTAGAGCAGTTGCTGTTGAAACGAATGCTAACATTTGTAAGAACGAAGATGTTGAGAGTGAAGTAGAAGAAGTTGACCCTGTAGATACTATTGATTTTCTGGAGATTGGTGGTTATGTCGCGAAAGAGTCAGTCAATGATGTGGCCATAGGAAATAACCTTCCTCGTAAGCAAAGAGCAGAGTTCATGGATCTTGCAAATGGGTTTCAAAGATTGTTCACAGAAGCCCCAGGCACAACAAGTTTGGCTCAACATAATATCAAGCTTACATCCAACCAACCAGTTAGATCAAGACCATACCCAGTACAGTATAGCTTAAGACAATCACTGAAGAAGGATATTACAGACATGATAAAGATGGGAGTCATAAGAGAATCAAGTTCGCCCTATGCTTCGCCTGTGGTAGTTGTTAAGAAAAAAGACTCAAATTGTGTGTTTGTGGACTAACGTAAACTGAACAAGTTAGCCGTGTTTGATCCTGAACCTATGCCAACTGCTGAGCATTTGTTCCAGAAGTTGAATGGTGACAAGTATTTTACCAGAATTGATCTGAGCAAGGGCTACTGGCAAATTTCTATTCCTGAGGAGGATATACCAAAGACTACTTTCGTGATGCCTGACGGATCATATGAATTCCTGAAGATGCCATTTGGTATGATCAACTCCGCAGCAACCTTAAAGAGAGCCATGAAGAAGCTATTGCATGGACTGGACAATGTTGAATTTTATTGGGATGATATTTTGGTTCACACCCTTATGTGGGAAGAGCACATCAAGCTGCTTCGAGAGTTGTTTAGAAAATCATTAGCTGCTGGAATGACCATAAGGCTGACTAAATGTCGTTTTGGAGTCAACCCCATGGATTTTCTTGGTCACCATTTTGAGGAAGGGTTAATTGGTCTTCATGAAGACAACGTGATGAAGATTAGAGATGCCCCAAGACCAACTACTAAGAAGCAGATAAGATCGTTCATGGGTTTGACTGGATATTATAGAAATTTTATCCCTAACTTCGCAGCATTAGCAGGCCCGTTGTCAGACCTCACGCAACTTAACAAAGTTGAATGGGGTGAGGCACAGGAGAGAGCCTATCAGAGCATCAAGGCCCTCCTAACAAAGGAACCAGTCCTTCGACTGCCAGATTCAAGGAATACCTACTTTCTGCAGACTGATGCTTCCGACAGTGGTATTGGCGCTGTATTAATGCAGAAACATGATAGCAAGTTATTGCCCGTTTGCTATGCAAGTAAGAAATTGTCAAGTGCAGAGCGTAATTATTCAACCATCGAGGAAGAGTGTTTAGCTTTGTGTGGGCATTCAAAAGGTTTCATCTTTATCTGTATGGAGTTCCCTTTGTGCTACAAACAGATCACGAGCCACTGAAGTACATGAACAGTGCGAAGTTTGCTAATGGACACCTAATGCGTTGGGCTGTTTCTTCAGAGTTACAACTTCAGAGTTGAGGCTATCAAGGGATCTTAGAATGTAGGAGCTGATTATCTAAGCAGAGTAGAGGAATAACTTAAGAACACTGGACTGCCTCCTCAGTTGGTATTACCTAATTTTTCGTTGTTAGTGGAAATTTAGGACATTTCTTCTCAAGAGGGGGTTATGTTAGCATTAATTGACTAGCGTTACTGTCTGATAGCATCGCAAGAGTTCGTAGTTTGTTTATTTTTAGATTCATGCATAAGCATTTCTAAATCGGTGCATTGTGTAATCTTTTTATAATTAGATTGATTACTATTTTAGGAAGTTCTAGAAGCTTATTATGAGAATATATAAATAGACGAATCCAAGCGAAGTGTTTTCTAACTAGTTTTTCACCACCCAAGGGAGCTGGCGTTAGTCGTATTTAGTCAAGTGTGACCGATGCAGTGTTTATTCAAGTTGGCAGAGGCCGTGTAAGTTTGTCGAGTACGTGATATTTAGAGTTTACCTCTTGGAAACTACGTTCATTTTTCGAATAAATCTCCTTGTTGTTGTTCCGACAACCCTATGTTCAGTTTAATTTGCGATCTACCTTTCCTCAAAACATTCAAACTCGTGACATACCTGCTGAACTAATTAAAAGTGGTGGACAGGAGATGATAGCATTGCTGCACAGACTCTTCAAACCAGATATGGACAACAAAAAAGTGGCCTGAGCAATGAACAACGTCACTGTTCGTCCCCATTCCCCAAAAGGGTGATATCCGCCAATGCAAGAACTGCAGAACACCCATTTTAATTAGTCACACAAGCAAGGGCCTCCTTTACATCATTCTGAAGAGGTTATAAAGAAATGCAGACGACATCCTGACAGCAGAACAAACTGGATTCAGAGTAGGACAAAGCACCATTTACCTGATATTTACTTTAAGAGCGTTGGTAGAGAAATAGTTGGAGGATCAAAAGAGCATTTTGCACAACTTTAAGAAGGCGTTTGACTGAGTGTGGCACTAGGGCTTGTGTGACAAACCCTTTGAATGTGTAACATCAATGAAGAACTAGTGGAGCTCATAGAGACACCTGCACGGTGATGTAAAAAGTGTGGTCATTCTAAACGTTGAGCATGGTTGACGTTGAGCGTGGTTGACGTTGAGCATGGTCAGTATTTTCAAGCATCTGTACGGGTAAGGCAGAGATCTTTACTTTGGCATACCCTTTTCAACATGGAGCACATCATGCAGAGAATGCTAGAAAACCACGAAAGTAGTGGTTGTCGTAGAAATGAAATACCGCAACCACAGAGCCGACAACACAGGTCTGATGGCTGATTGAGAAGAAGAATTCAAAGATCAACTTCATCATTAGAAGAAGTGTCCAGCCGATTTGGAATGGAAGTAAGCTGCAAGAAGAGCAAGATACTTGTCAGAAGCCATAAAGCTTCTGACAAGGAGACCAAAATCGTGATGTACAATGTAGAATTAGAACAAGTACAGTCATTTAGATAATGCAATCTGTCTGTCTGTCTAGCTATCTATCGATCGAACTCTGTTTATCTATAAGTACATCTTTACCTACGTGTGTAACTATATATTTGTATCTTAATGTAGATCACTGCTCCGTATGTGTAACCTGTAGTTGTGATTTTCGCTTCAAAATGTTGATGAACCCACAAAGAATGTATGTAGGTTTATCTTTGTATATGAAGGGCACATCAAATGTGCATTTCTCATGAGTGCAGTGGTAAATTTCAATTTGTACAAGAGCATATATGTGTATACCATTAAACGTTAATGTGTGCACGTACGTTTGATTTTTTTTCGTTAAATTGCTTGGCCTCGTAGTCACACATAAGGCGTGGCCCTTAAAAGTAACGTAATATTAAATTCACCCTCCTATGATTTTATCAATACGAATTCATACTAGTTAGTACTGACACGTACTCAATGTCTGACGCTGTCTCAGTATTTCCTAAAATGACGTTCATTAACACCATACCATTACTATGCAAAGACTAGGTTATGACATGCTTTTCTTACAATTTTTCCCGCTGTTGCTTAAAATTAAATCATCAACCTTACGTTAAAGCTATAAATTTCATATTGATGTAAATGATGCTCGTGGTTTTAATGGCATGCTTCATTTGACAGTAATTGCAATTGCTGCTCAAGTTTTGAACGCCTAAATTTAAATGGAATACCATATTATTGATTCTTTGGTATCTATAATATCTGGAAAAGCCATTTCAAGCTAATCTAGTGAAGCTGATCTTTAAAATTCGCCCTTTAGAACCAACCACGGTGGCATTTTCACAAGGGTCTTATATACTAGACAATGACATGCCATATCCAATATTGAAAGTGTGAAAAAGTGAAATGTTTATGTTTGCAAACCAGTAAAAAATATACTCAGTTCAGATATGTGGTTAAGGTATTAACTATCTTTGTAATAGGATCTAGAGTAGTTTGAATCCCTTTAAATGTAAATATTTTTCAGTTCTTGGCAGCATATGTGATCTTCAAGTTCTAATGAAAGCAGCTATGTGTTTTCTTCATTTGTGAATGCTTTCAACCTATCCATCTCAAACAGTAACAGGGAGTAATTGTGGAATGACTTCACAGAAAGCACAAAATACGCATTGGTATGAAATTCATTAATATCTTACCAAAATTTCAAATAAAATGCATACAAATAAAATAATACCTTCGAACAGTATTTCAAATACTAATTACAAGGAAAGCTTAAATTGCTCGTTCTTCTATGAAAGGGAAATAAAAAACAGAAACATCAATTAAGCCCGTATGCATTGCACCATAAAAATATTAGGATAAAAATTTTAACAGGAAGGCCAAACATCTACGTTTTGTATTAAACTAAGAATTAAACTGTATGATTATGTCTGCACCAACCCTACCCTAGCAAAACAACGCGTTCCATATATGTTTCTGCATAAGTATCATTATCTCTATTTAACAATGCAGAAATGTAGCAACTTTATAGATAAAACAGTCTCTATATGGAATTGCTTAAGTCTTCCATGTTCAACCAGAGGACTTAACAAATTATAGGAAGAGTGTTGGTTCGTCAATACTGATGCTGGTAAGTAGCACAGACGCGATATAACGCATTTTTCGAGTTAGTGAGCAACTGGACTTCCTATTCTCAGTTACAAGCATCCTCGAACGAGTTGTCTCACCTACTAAATTATTCAAAATGAACCCTGGTTATAGAGGGGCACCGTTCACTATAAGCAGTAGCATTGGTGTCCCATTTTCCACCAGAGAACCTACAGGAGTATAGAAAGTGTAAGGGTGCGTCAATAGAATATGTTAGCAAAAAAGCATGTACATGTTGCATTGAAGACACTGCTTACTGCCTTTTCCATTCAAATTACGCTTTGATTGGAGATGCCCCCAAATTTAAAAATTCAAAATAAACCAATCGTTTCACTTCTAATCTTTAAATAAATACTCAGGTAAACTAAATAAGGTTTAGTAACATTCCTAATTGTATTTGACGTCAAATAATGAAGCAATTTATATAATTCTGAGCGGCTGTCACAGAGGAAGGAAACCTGACAAAACATTCACATCTCTGCAATTTGTAACAACCTAAAAAGCCTAAGATCCATTTGTTGAAAGTTGCTCATTAAACTGTTTACAAACTACGTATAAACACAATAGTTTTATATTTACAGCCGACAATTCACAAAATCGCCTTGAAAGTTTGCGACATTGCGCTAAAAACATACTTAAACACAAACAATACAAGGCATTTTCAAGTTTTGTACCACAAAAAGATTGTTCAACAATTCACAAACTTTACACAACTCATCATCACATTGAAGCTTAAAACTGAGGAGTTAAGTTAGTGCAAGCTGGTATTTTACTGGCACTAAATATATGTCTTAACATGCAGGAACAGCATGTATTTTGTTTCAGGCACAATTTTGGTTATAGCCCTCACTGAACTATTTTTGTTGCCAGCACTTAAGCAAATCCGATCCTTCTAACTGCCATTGCTGTTCTATGGTCTTTTTGCCTGCAATTGCCATTCTTACATGATCATATTTGATGTCATGGTTTCAGGAGTTCTGGTCTTTGTGCCTGCAATTGCCATTCTTACATACGAGCGTTTCTGTAGTTACAGTCTTTGTAATTACCAGTGTTGTCCTTACATGATCATGTTTGATGCCAGTGTCTCAGCATCTCTGGTCTTTGTGTCTGCAACTGTCGTCCTTGCATGATCATGTTTGATGACAGTGTTTCAGGAGTTCTGGTCCTCGTAACAGCAGTTGTCTTCCTTACTCAATAATCTTATATGCGAGCGTTTCTATAGTTACGGTCTTTGTAATTACCAGTGTCGTCTTTACATGATCAGGTTTGATGCCAGTGTCTCAACATCTCTGGTCCTTGTGAGTGCAACTGTCATCCTTACTTGATCATCATGCCAGCGTTTCAGAAGTTCTGGTCTTTGTGACCATCTATGATGACAGTGTTTCAGGAGTTCCAGTCCTTGTAACTGCTATTGTCGTCTTTACTTGATAATGTTTTATGCTAGCATTTCAGAGGCTTTGATCTTTGTGCCTGGCATTGTCGTCCTTACTTAATCATGTTTGATGCCAGCGTTTCAGCAGTTCCAGTCCTCGTGACTTACTATTGTCGTCCTTACTAGATCAGATTTGATGGCAGCGTTTCAGTAGTTCCAGTCCTCATGATTTACCATTGTCGTCCTTACTTAATCAGATTTGATGCCAGCGTTTCAGTAGTTCCAGTCCTCATGATTTACCATTGTCGTCCTTACTTAATCATGTTTGATGCCAGCGTTTCAGTAGTTCCAGTCCTCATGATTTACCATTGTCGTCTTGACTTAATCAGATTTGATGCCAGCGTTTCAGTAGTTCCAGTCCTCATGATTTACCATTGTCGTCCTTACTTAATCATGTTTGATGCCAGCGTTTCAGTAGTTCCGGTCCATGTGATTGCCACTCCTCTTTGGTGATCAGGACATCCGAGAACGTTGGCAGTTCTGATAAAATTGATGCTCCTTTAAAGGCGGCATTCAGTCGATTTTCTCCAGCTTGAACCTGGCAAAGAGAAAATGAAATCTTGCATTTGTTACAACTTTGCGTCCCTACCGCGACCGGCCTTCGCTACAACTCGCATCAGAGGCAACCGTGTCTCATGAGACTCGCAAACCAAAAACTTTTCTTGAGATACGGCGGGAATAGAAATTGTTAGTTGAAAATTTTACAGCTCTTAGCGAGTTTTACGTCTGTTTAAGGCGTAAATTTTAAAATTAAGTTTCAATGGTTTATAAAATCTTTTCAAGTCGAGGAAGAAAGGGTAGCTATTTTAATTTCCACATCAATAAGCATTAATTCGTCTCCTATGTGGTATACGCTTTACATCTAGAGAGAAAATTCATTTTACGTCTATACTCCGTAATTTTTAAGTCCTAGGTTTTACAAAATAAGTACAGCAAGAAGCATTATCCAGGTAGATGTAGGCTTGTGAGTCACCTCCCAGGGTTGGTAGACCCCAAAGGTGCACCCATTCACTCCTGATGATGACCTTGCAGTCTACTTATAAACCCGTAGCATTATGATAATTCCTGATGATCTCACAATCTTCCAATTATCCTGCGGTCTTCTGATGAACCCGCAGTCTTCTGATGGTCCTGAAAAAAAGATTTCTGTACGACCTGCAGTTGAATGAAGAAGTGGGAAACGGTTACCACGTTTACTTAATCGTTTCTCCCTACCATTTAGACGAGTTCTATCTACTTCCAGCTACGGACGTCGGCGATATTTCTACCCATGATTCCCAATATTCTTAAAATATAACTACGACCCTACCTACGTAGACAAGACAACAATCCACACAATCCACACAATCCCCACAATGGCTGCAACACGTAAATTAAAACAGTAAATGCTGTGAAAGACGCGAAAAATTACCTGAATAGTCACACCGTCTGGGAGAAGCTTTTTTAATTCTTTTTGCAAACGCTCTGGAAATCCTGTAAAGTCAACCGTCAAGTATCAATTGTCAAGAATTGGCAATAAGACACAAATGAGATGACTGTACAACACCCATGCACTAAAACTTTACACGCAGGCCTCCAATATGACACCAGGGCGTAAGTAACACGGGAGAGACCAAGGCGGCGACAAAACTCTAGCTGATATCAGCTTGTGAAGGAGAAACGCCTTCGTGACTACGAAAAATCTCACACTTCCTAACGCAGAATGGTTTCTGTAGTCGAGCCGTCCCGTCCAACGCAGGTCTGGTTGTACATTAAAGAAAATGTCTCCTATGTTAGTGCTTGGCTCAAATCAACGTCGAAATTGATGAATAGTTAAAGAGAAATTTTATAATCGATCATATACTCAATGTAAGATGGCACTAATTAAGTGAATACAATGGCATAGACTTTCAAACCAAACAAACTGTTCGCCTTTGGAATACATTTTACTTATTTAAAAGTAAAAAAGAAGTTATGACTATTACCGATCACTACATTTGCGTTTTCAATACCACATTATTCCGATTCAAGTTCTTTTCTCATTCTACAATTCATTAAGCTGCTAATCATGCTTACCTTTCAGTACGGTTGTTCCCCCACTCAAGTATATTTTTCTGAAAATACAAATGTAATGTAGACAGGTAGCTGTTGTATTGAAAAGTGATCCCTACGACAGGTTGTACTGTACTTGAAAGCAGAGATTGGTTCGTTTGTTACAAGTTTCTGCTAACCTAAAATTCAATATCTAATGATAAGTGCAATATTTTACGTACGAGTATAAAAGGACAACCTTGACTCGCACGGTAGTGAAATTACATCGCCAGTACAACAATCCAAGTCGTTGTTGACTACCAAACACTATCCTACGCTTTTGCAAAAAGGGGTCTTTTCTGTGCTTCATTGCATAATCACGTTGCAAAAATGGTTCGCCTGCATCATGTGGTGTATAAGGTGGTATTCATCTCCGTTGCTTTAGCCTATGGACCACACACTATTTTAGTACAGCGAATGCTGGCCTACTGGTATCACTGTGTGTTTACATGACTGCAGTGCCGGCATTATATTTTTCTCAAGAGCAACTAAAAACCGCAATGACTAAATTGTGACCACGCTTACCGACAGAGTTCCCTTCGCTCGTCAATGCCACATGCTTTAATGGCTTTGGCAACAGCAAAATGTATCCCTTTGTCATCCTTGCCCCATAGGGAAGGGTCAAACAAACCCTCGGCACACCTTGCTTGGGCTGAATCAACCTCAACAATCCTACAAGGGAACGGAATAGAACATTGTTCAAATAAATCTTCATGAAGAAAGAACAAAACATTATTAGTTTTCAATAAATAGCATCAACTTACTTTTGCTGTTCTGGGAGACAAAACTTCTTAACGTTTACTTCAGCTCTTGGAACAGACAATCGTTTGTCTCTTAAAGGTTCGTCTGAGACAAATGCACACTGAAATGAAATAAGATCCATTGAGATTTGCAATAACTTGAAGGAGACACGAATATATGCTTACATTGCTAATTAGCTGTGGGCAATTGATCATTTTCCTGCCATCTAACAGTGCATCATTGATACTTCTAAAGGTCTGTTTACATGATGCGTTTGTTCATGCGTCTGATTCATGAGTAAAAGTTGCATGAATTTTTGACTCATGGGTCACTTTCACTCCATATTAAATCTCAGTAGACATTAATGTAAATCATGACAGGAAACAGGTTTGACAGACTGCAATTTGCAAACTCTGCAAGAAAAAGGAAGAAGACAGCTGGTCGGGGCTTGGAATGTGTGGTAGGGCATGTGCAGAGCATCACACAATGCTGAAAGAGCTACAGCTAGAATATTGAAGCAATTTTCAAAATTTCTTTAAAATGGGCGAAAAAAGGTGATTGATTGGTTGATAGAGTTACTCCTCCATGCGTCGTCGCTGGTTCTATTTTTGTGTGTTGTCGCATGAGCTGCAAGCTCCGTTTAAAGGATGTAATTTTGACTCGAGTTTGACGCAAGCAAAAAAAGGAATCGTGTCAACTGGCTGAAGTAAACCCAACAATAGTAAAAGTGTTGATCTCCAAGCCAATCAACAGTAGGCTTTTTTCCTCTCAACCAATCAGCAACGAGATTGAACAACTCACCTTTTCCTTAATGTATCGAACAATAAAAGATTCTATTTCAGAAAAAAACCTACCAGAAGAAAAGAACAAAATGATATCATACTCAAGACAAATGCATTCAAACAGTAATCCAAATCAATACAGCAATGAGCGAGAGCAAAAAAACAATCGAAATACATCCTCTTACAGCCTCTCCATTCAAGAGACGTAATTAATAAATGCAGGCAAAGGCGACATCATACATTATTTCCTGCAAATACTAGGGATTTCAGATTTAAAAGTAAGAGAGATAAAATTCATATCAAATAAATAACTCTGAAATTAAATTTTCCAATGCGATCCCATTTTATTACATCCCTTTATAAAACATACACTGATACTTGAAAGAATGACTCAAGTCACATTTTTTAAAATAGAAAATTGCCCACGGTATACGTTGCGTATTCTAGTTGAAAGTACACCACATTAACACAAAGAAGGGGTACACGCAATTCTGCCGAAGTAAAAAGTGATCACTATAGGACAAATGTAACCGTTTCAATTGTGACTATTCCATACAATAGGGTTTCAATGTACAGTGTATATCATTTTAAAACAATTGTACAAATCTCATACGTGATGTACTGACAAAGCAGTAAATATTAAGGGCCTAATACCCAAAGCTAAATAAAAAATGTTATTTCATTCTACTACATAAGATTAATGCGACTTAAAATAGTAAGTAAGTTATGATTTCTAGCCACGTCAAGAGACTCAGTGAATCTCAGCATTTATTTGGTGCAAACTGTATTATGCATATTTTTAATTTTAAACTCTTTAGTACTTGCAGAAAATAACTTACACCTTCGCCTTAACCTGCATTTATCAATTCCCGTTACTGTGTGGAGGAACTCAACCCAGTTAAAAACGAGGATATCTGCCATAGTTTCTCAGGTACTGACATCGATGTTTTCAAAATATAACATTCTGTTAAATTCACCAAAACGACTTTCTTTTAGATTTAAAAAATATCAAATATAAACAGTTACGATGAGTAGTAAATGTATCAAAGCTAAATGATATTTAATACAAAGTATAACAAAATAGGCCAGAATAATAAGCAAATGTTAATAAGACGTAAGTTCAATAATGTAACGATATAAGCACTAATTATTACATTAAATGAAATCTGAATGAGCGCGGCGTAAAAGGTTAAGCTGATATACTTACTCGATAGTCAACATAACACACTACTCAGATTCTTAACATGACTACTCCACATGGACTTTGCAGAAACGGAAGAAGACAATATTTCTGCCTATTATATTGCAAACTATTCTGATAAGTTGACAACGCAGAGGCAAACATACCTATAACCATTATGTGCTAATTCTCTTGAAAGATATTCTGTCATCTGTTGTCCTCCGTAAGGTAAACTTGTTCTTCCATGATCTATGATGGTACCTGGAGTAACACGTTCAATTTGAGGCATTTTTAAATGGCAGACTTATCTAAATACAGCAAATGCAATAAATTGCCAAAATAACATTAACCACTTAAATATCATCAGACGAAAGAAAGGTGCAGAAGTATGAGATTCAAAAAAATCCTCAGTTTACAATTGAGAAACAGGAGCAAGACATGAGAAAAATAAAATAAAATGTTGTTCAAATATTTTGAAATGTATTTCGTTAGCCTTGTAAACCCGAGTATATCATTATCCTCGACGTAAAATCCAAAACTTGCCAGTACAGCGTACACTGTCAAGAAGAGGCGTGCGGG
>JANTCA010050495.1:0-18074 GCA_024741275.1 Chironex yamaguchii
GGGGGGCCGAAATTTCAGATTTATTCACTCAATAGTTACAGGGGCCACGCCCCTATTTCGTACTAGAGATGTAACATGCACAGAAATGTAACTGTTAGTCTGCGTTGCTCAGGAACCTAGGGATTTAGTAAATCTTCGATATAAAAATAGAAGTTACAAAAGCAAGGTTACAAATGTCGTATCATATGAGCAATACTTGACCGTTAGTTCACGACAGGTGCGCTTTGATTTTAAGCGTTCGCGTAGAGTTATACGATATAAAAGAAAAGTTATTGCCGTGACCAAAATGTTGGACTTCCGCTTGCCCAGAAGATAATGCACATTAAAAATTCTTCTATGTTGATAGAGATGGTTGGTATCGTACCATATGACATTTCAGTTGTGACCTCCTGTACGCCTGTGGCCAGGTACGTAATTAGGTTCATTTAGCAAACGTGCAGCAATGCGGCTCAAACCTCAACCACCCTGCGAACAGTGTAAAACGACGTTTATTGTGTCTAAACATTGTGATTCTGTTGTCGGTTGACATTTGCCCGTCATTCTATAAGTATCTGAGGCATACGGTGATGATGAATCCGCGTTTATTGTCCATGCAAGGTCGTCATTTGATCTTTGCGATCTGGAGAACAGCAAACGTTGTCGACAGAGTTTTGTCTGTCTTTGATCAGACTAGCAGTTTGGAAAATACAGTCATGTATTAGCGCGTTTTAAATTGCATTTATTTTGTGCCTCAATTAGTTTAACATTGTGTCACCATCATATGGTATGCCCAGCCTGTGTGATATTGTTTGATCAGCGATTTAACTTTGATGATTCTTACATGTCAGCAAATTTGTCAAAGTATTTTCTTTTGTTTTATTGACTTGTTTTATTGGTCAAAAATTTAATTATCTTTGTTGTGTTGCTGAGCATGTGATACGTTGAAAATTGCCTGTTATTAGCTCATCTAATTATAAACTACTGGTGCATAGGAAATTTAATTTCACGGAAATGGTTTTATATGGAATTCGATCAACCTTGACTTGTTTTAATCGCGATGATGAAGTGTGCCATGTACATTATTCGTCTTCATATTATGTTGGTTGTCCAGTATTGGTTTTCTTTAGCTCCATTTGAAGTATCGATTTGGAGTCTCAATTCCTTGAGCCCATACCCCTTTGTTTGCTGGTCTCGCCTCTCTTGTAATGTCTCTTTGAGTCGGTGAGTCCCAATCCCTCTGATGCAACTTTTTTAGCAGGAATCTATTATATGCCCAGTTGTCGAGTTTGTACTGGTTAACAGCAAATGGCATTATTACCTGGGATAAGTGAATTCACAGTCACTACAATGGACGCTGGGGTTTATATAATACAATAATGTGATACACACCACTTTTGATTCTTCTGAAATCCATGCACACAACTCATTCTTTGTGTATGAGTTAACACTTGCTTGTCAGTTAATTTCCTAACTTATTGGCGAGTACTTATATTGTTCAATTGAGGTTCTCCAATAAGTTAGAAGTTAATTGTAAAGCAAAAGTGCTAACTAATACAAAAAAAGAATGAGTTTTATGCATTTCAAGAGAATTAAAAGTGATGTTTTTCACATTGTTATATGTACGCGGCTACAATCCCCCACGCAAACCGCCCCAGTTACAACCCCATTTATATGGACTTAAAAGTGATTAGAAGTGTAGTACATATAAATTAGATTTGTATTATTCATGGTTTGTTTATTTAATAAAATAATTGATGCTTTTGGAGCAGTTGATGCAACCAGATCAAAAGGCAGTGAACTGACCAGTCGAATATAATAATTGAGGATGGTCAAAGGATGCATTTGATAACGTATTACCAACTTTGATAGAAAGAGTGATTATTTATCCGCGATCGTGAAAGGAGACCATACCCATGTATTTTAGTCCTGTCTGTTTTAGGCTAACCCAGTCCAATGCAGTGTTTTTGGTCTGAGCATATTTTGATCAAACCCGATTTACGTGTCTTTGGTCACGTTTTTCGATACTCTTCATGATGCTGTTTTATATTTATGCGATTTTATTTGAAGTTGTACTTATTCAAGTTGTTTTGGTTGTATCTTGTCCAATTCGCTTACCATGGATTTATCGTCTTCAATTTGCTTCAGTTTAGGCAGTTTTCGCTTTGTACGTCTTCGATATACTATACAAATAATATGTTACAGGAGGTAAGAATCTTAAAAAGTACATATTGGTAGGGACTTACTGGCGTCTCCAGGCACTGTTCTCATGCAATGATATCTTATTCTGTAATACAGACACTGCGGATGATGTTTGGGATATTACAATTTTTTCATGATCGAGAATTTACTTGGGTGAGTGTTATTTTTCATGAATTTCTGCTGTTTTTATCGGAGCAAAGTTTGTATTTAATTAGTATATTTTTTAATATTTAAGCTCATCAGAAGTACGTTTGCTGTTGGAAATAGCAGACAGTGCAACATGTGAAATGCAGAGGTTCCGGGGTATTTTTCGCCACTAAG
This sequence comes from Chironex yamaguchii, assembly GCA_024741275.1. NCBI lineage: Eukaryota > Metazoa > Cnidaria > Cubozoa > Chirodropida > Chirodropidae > Chironex > Chironex yamaguchii. The sequence continues at coordinate 2,500 of JANTCA010050495.1, forward strand.
CCGATGGACCGTCTTTTCCTAATGTGAGGGTCCTGATCCCCATTCCGCCCTTGGACAGGCCACCAGAGACAATCTATAATTTTAAAAATACTTACAATGTACTGAGGTCCTACTTGTAATTCGCATGAGTTAGGCAATCGCCTTTTCATTACTGAAAGCTCCAAGTCATTGTCTGGAATGAAGATTGTTTGATCAACATTTCATTTCTGGTTCATGTTACTATTGAAGTTTTCCGATAGATCTACCTGTAGTTTAGTTAACAGTGTCAACATATGGTGACAGCTGGTTTATTCTGTCTAGTGAACATTGGATGAATGCATACTAGAGATTACACTGCTCATACTAAGGCCTAGGCTATCTACACACATTAGTCGATATATCGCTTCGTATGTTTGCTACTGTGGTCAAGCAAGGAAGCCAAGAGGTATGTAAATTCGAACATATTCGAACTAGATCGAAAGAATAGAGATCTTTTAATCATAAAACGTGACTACTGGAATTTCTTTTCAAAAATCAAATTTTGATTAATAACAAAAACAGTTGTTCACTAAGGATATGGTGAATGCTTTGCTAAAAAGCACCTTTCTGCTCAAAATAGACCAATTAGTATTGGAGTTAACAATCATTTTAAACAATGACCTCCAGAGGGAAACCGTTACGTCATAATGGGCCCTCAGAGGTCGTTGTGGTACCTATGCAGATTCGAAAAGGCAGTGTCCCATAGCGTGGGTATCTCGCAAATGACATTTAATACTATGGTAAGTAGTTCATAGCTAAAATACATTGCAAAGGTATGTGTTTATTCGACCCAGTCCTCTTAGCATTGAAGTCAGTGTTGTCAGGAGAGCAGTGCAAGTTGTAGCAGCATTGTTTTTCATATGGTGTAATCAAGTAGGTTTTGTGGTTTTTGGAAAGGGATTTGTAGGCTTTCGTTTTAATGAATGTAAGCCACGGGTTCAAGATCTTTTTATTGCTGATATTAAGCGAAAGCGGGGTGTAGCCATGAACTTGAATTTAGGAGGTAGGACAAGCGAATAGGACAAAGGCAATTTTGAGATGAATAGTTTTTTCTCTTTCTAATTGTGGATCTATTGAATTTTTTAATTGTGTTTGGGTGCATATAAAAAAGAAGCTTGGCCGTACTAGAGACAAGTAGAAGAGCGAAAGCAATAATTGAGAAACAAACACAAAAAGGAGAGTAAACAAAGAAGCTGTGTTTGGCTTTTATAATAGTTGGAAGGAAGGCCTTTTTTACAGCTGCCACACTTTGCCTTCTGTTTAGCTCTACAACAACAGATATTTCCGCAGCAAGATTTAAGCCCATGACCGGTAAAGACTGGATAGATATATCTAAAACAGTTTTCTTTGCAACATATGAGTGCTCCGTCAGTGCTTCAGCAATGCGCATCGGTTTTAATTGCACTAGTTTGCAACATGGCCATTTTAGGTGTCTATCGCTCGCCATTAGCTTCTCTAACCGTGCCCAGCGGGATTCGAGTCCACACAGGCGTTGTTTTTCAAGGCTTCAGCAATTCGTGTAGTACTCAAGAAATAGCTTTTTAGACTACCCGTTGTTTGATATCCAATTAAGAGTCAACAAAACCGAATTTATGAATCACTCTCGAATATGCTCCTTGCCGATTTTGGTGACTGAAACTGTATTATTTAATTTTTTGTGTCAGTTTGTGTTCTGATTTACGTTTTTGAAATCGTCGTTTCAAAAATAGTTGCATTTTCAGCCAGATCTGTATATTAATGCTAGTCACTAATCAGAATGTATACTCGGCAGTATCTTTTTAGCTGTAAAGAGCGTTTGCAATATAACTTTCTTTTCTTGTTTACATAAGGCCACTTTATTTATTATCAACAGCAACGTACGTTGTATATCATCGAGTCCAGGATATACTTAGCACTGGTTTGTGCACATGGGTGCAGAAGTAATTACGTAAACTTGTAAACGATCCTACGATCTATTAGAATTTGCATTTTCAATATTGAAATCAATGTACTTAGTTAAAGATGACACATTTTAAAGCTCACTGAGTACTTAATTTACTTGAGTACAAAACAGATCTTATCCCTCGAATGGATGATACGATAGGCGTGAGTCTTAGCTTTGTGCTTATGGATCTGAGCTAAGAATTTCGAAATGTGCCCTGTCCACCTCAAGGGGCTGTAAATTCCATTTAATTTCTTATTGTAACATTATCTCTCCATTAAGCTGGTTTCGCATGTAAGAAATTGTGGAAAGCGTATTATTTTTCGGATTAAGTTATTATTACACACGGTGAAAGTGTGCTAAATATAGAATAGAATCACGTTTTTCAAGCTCGACTATTGCTCCGGCAGGCGATAGTTCATGTTTACGTGCTTTGAGAATGTTTACTGTTGAGCCTCGAGAGAAATTTACATCCTATAAGCCTGTAATCCGACTTCTTTTACTGGATTTGTTTATGACATATGTATTGGGCGACGACTATGACTAGGCGATTGGAAAACGGCGAGTATTAATTTAGCTGTCGCAACAAGTTCCCTGTAGTTGACCAAATATGTGAAACTTGGTCTAGTTGCTACACTCGAAAATGCGTTGTGGACGCCCCTGTCAGCCTTAACTATATGTAACTGGACGCCCCTGTCAGCTTATAACTATAAGTAACTGGACGTCCCTGTCATCTTTACCTGTATGTAACTGCATGCCAGTAAAAATGTCGAGTATTAAATCGAGGACATTGAGGACTTGTATGTGGACGTAACTGAAGGCAAAACAGATGTAAAGAAAACCACATAGTAACACACAGAATAATGTAAACGGCGTGGTCGTCCCTACCACTGTATGTGAATTATACCAATTAAAGTTACGTGGCTGGAACCAAATATTTTAGGGTTATTTAAATTAAAAAAGTAAAGGTATTTAGAAGCGCATAGCATGGCAGACGTAGTCATGGTTAGTTGTGTTCAACTTATGTCAAAGTGAGTTACGTAGGGACAGAGCATGCTACTGGAGGCGAGGGCTTCCTTGTCATGATTTCGCTAAATATTACTTGTTGTCAGGGAAAGATAAGGAAAGTCCCACTGTATTTATGAATTATCCACTTTGTTTGTTCCAAAGACCTTTCATAATCCTTACTCGATATTTGTTAGACTAATAATAATAATAATAATGGCTGGCCTCTCGTAATCGAGGATACCCGTCTATTCACGTGGCTAGCAAACGTGACTTTTTAATGAAGACAAGGTGTTAAGCGTGCGCATTGCCTTCCAGGGGAGATGCGTCTTGGCACTGTAATTGAAAATAAGGCACAGGGCATTACGCTATTGAGTTTACATGACATCTGAAGGCTCGCTTGACATTGAACGCCTATCATAATAGTGAGATTGTAAAAGTTTGGTAGAGTTCACTTAAATACAAAATTATTCTAGGTTGTCAAGAATAAATGCTATCAATGTTGTGTTTCCCGGAAGCATGTGGCTGGCCACCAGCGAATTTCAGAGTGTACACGAGATACCATTATGTCTACACGTAATCATTATTTTGCATAAAATTTGCAGAGGATACTTGTTATCATTTTGAAATGATGCGCAGGGGCCATAACTACAGCAAAATAAGGTTTCCCAAACCTACAGTTTGATGATCCAGTGGAAGGCGCCTTGAGAACATGATATGTTGCCAGATATGTACAGGATTTCCTAGTTAATATCCGTTAATATCTGTAAGATATGTTGAATGAATACTGTTTGATGAACAGTATGTTGCTGCTCAATATACCTATAGCAATGGAATAGGACAACGTATGCCCAGACATTGAATGCAACTAAATGTACCTTCTGAGAATTAAGGATATATCGAGTCCAGGGATGTGCCAAGTGTATATAAGTATATGATTAATGATGTAACCAATATTATAGCGTCCCCAAATGAGCAGTTAAGAATATGGAATGATGATTAATTAATTGACCGAGTACATTGCATTGATGACCTTGTTGCCTTTAACGGAGCAGTGTAAGTTTAGATAAACATATACACAGAATACACAGAGGATGCTGCAGGAAGGAATGCTGAAAATCATTACTCCAAATGATACACCAGACTGTCACAATCTGATGCCATAAGGAATAGGGTTGGATTTGGAGTAAAGTAAAGAAAACATATTAACTTGTTTGGTCTAATTCTTCCAAGGGTGAAATTGCATTTAGAATGTTCTAAATGATTATGTTCCTATCTAGTGCTTAAAATGAGCTCCTTATCATGTCAATTTGCACAAAATGTAATTCGATTTGCAGTGCAAAGGATACTCCAATTTGATGCTCCAAGTATACATCTGTTACTCTTGTGTCATCTTAAAGGAAACCAGTCAGAGTAGAAATGGAAGAAAGAAAAGGATGTCATCAATGTCTTGATATGATTGTGCATTGGATTGAAGTACTGGGAGAAGTCATTGTGGATTTTGTTAAGATTTGGTTCCTCAAATGGTATCATTGTTATTATAATATTATGGTGTTTATGGAGCAAAGGAATTCGCATTTTTAACCCAAGAGTTTTATTTTATATATGATGAAAGTTATGATAATATAGAGGTACTGACATCAAGGAACCAATTCTATTAATGCATTAGTGCCATTCTACAAGAGTGTGAAGTGGAGAGCATGTAAGAGATGATCTACCAAAATGATGCTTCAGGTGATACATATATGGTCATGTCACATTGTAAAAGATATGTTTAGTCTTGAGGTTGGACCATCAAAGGATACTCCTACTGGTTTAGTGTGGTTGTACGAAGATATATAGGTTTTATTGTAATGTCATTGCAATGGACAGTTTGCAATAAAAATGGAACAGGACCATGCATTTCCTGCCATGCTCCATTCCAGGTCCACTTAGCTGTAGCAAGGAAACTGGTGTAACAGATTATTTATCAACTGTATGGTTCCAATGATGAGATATTGCCATGTCACATTGCAAAGAAATACAGTAACACTTGCAGTGAAACTATCAAAAGAATGCTATTTCTGGTTGATTACGATTCTACGAAGGATATATACCATTTGTTTGTCATGTTGTTGTAAAGCAATGTTTGAAATAGTAATGAAACAGAACCATGTTCCTTTCAGTGCTTTAAGCCCACAAAGCTGTAGCATGAAAATCACATTAGAGATGATTTACAAACTTAATGCTTCAAATTGTTCACCTATTGCCATGACACAATGCAACAGTAACTTGTAGTGGACCAGTGAGAGGGATACCTTTACTGGTAGTAATTCTGATTGTGAAACCTTTCTCCAGTCAGTTGTTTTATTATATACCAGTTTTTGTAATGTTTTGGAACAAAACAAGATGGTAAAGGCATTAGAGCATGGATTACCCTGACAATTTTCTTCCAATTGTACAAGAAATTTACATGACGAGAAAGTTAGAGGTGAGTCACAAGCATGATACTTGAGAGGATAAGCTTGTGGTCATCTTATTTTACAATGCTACTTTTTATGTTTAAAGAGTTGAAAGAATACCTACTTGTCTAGTATTGTGTTTTCTCCAATCCATTATTCCAAGTTTACAAACCAGTTGTCAAAATTTCATCGTAAAAGTTCCATTTTAAGTAGTAATGGAATTATGCTATGCATGCAATGATTTGTTTAATGTATATAGATGTGACACAAGGAGGCCATTACAGATAATTTACTTACTTTTTTTTCTTGAAATTCTGTACCTATTACTATGAATAGAGTTAAAAAGGATATTCTTACTGATTTGAATAGCAATGCAATTTTTTATGTTAGCACTACACTCAATGCAAATCTGCAAGGATGAGGTGATGTTAGAGGTGATTTACAAACTTGATTCTCACCTAGTGTACTTATGGTAGTGTGACAATGAAAGAAACCATTTAGGATGTAGTTGCTTTATTAGTATTAAGGATTTTTGACCTTCTGTCCAAATTATGTTATCAAAACATCATTTTAAAGATTGATTTTTAGAGCAACAATAGTGTTTGTGCATTTCACTCAATGCTTAATTCCAATTATCTGAAAATATGAGACGAGAATACCAATTTTGTACTTCAAATGATGCACTCATTGTCAATTCATGTTGCAGTGACTTGAGTTAAAAAGAATGCTGTTACTGGTTTGATATAGAAGCTGTTGCATTATTTTGTTTGATATTATATATACATGTTATTGAAACATCAGCTTTAAGAGTGCAGTTTTAACAGCAATCAGATTAATGGCATTCATTTCATCCAGGAATGAGACCTGAGGATGTTAAAGATGATTTACCTACTTGATGCTTCAGATGATATACCTATTTTGAGTAACATTGCAAAGGATACTGTTAACATTTGCAGTGGAATAAACAAAATCATACTATTACTGGTTTAGTATAACTTTGCAAAAGATATAAACCTGTTGATGTAAAGGATTATTTACCAAGATTATTTTCAAATGATACACCTATGGTCATGCTTTATTGCAAGTTGTAATTGTATCTGTTTTGGGTATATGTAATGTTTTAATAGCATTCTTCCAAGAATGATCAGCTGGGGATATTGTTGTAGTAGTAATAGAATACTTGTTTTGATTTCCAAACTGTTTATTCCACCAACTGCAAGAACTGGAGTCCAAGAATTAAAATAATGGATGAAGTGCAATCTTTTTTAGCACCTGATACACCAATTATCACATTACTTTGCAGAGTGCATTAATAGTTCTAGATAAAACAGCCACTGGATGCCTTTACTGGATAAGTCAGATTCTGAAAGTGATTGGACTTCACTTAAGGTATGAAACAGAGATTTTACTGGTATAGTGGTTGACCTGTTAACCGTTTTATCATTTTGGTCTTTGCTACAAATGCAACTTCAGATGTAAGAGATTGCTTTTATTGTTAAAGTTGATTCTGCAAAGGACAATCCAATAGATACATGATGTTGCTGAAATATGTACTCCAATATGTAGAAGAAAGTGCCTTAAATGGAACCCAAACTGGACAGGAAGCTGTTTAAAAGTATAAGATACCTATTAGAAAGTCGTGATTTGTAGAATAAAAGAATGTTTCTTATTTTACAATGTCGTCGTGGCAGTCTATGGCACACTGACGTTTGCTGTACATCGTAAGGTTACGTTGGGTGGGTGTAGTGATTGATCAGATTCTTTTGAAAGTGATTTACTACTGGCCTATATTGCACTGTTTCAGGAAACAAGTACTGTACGGTATATTTGTGCAAATCAAATACTTGGTATTGCAAGCAGCAGACCTGAATGCAGACCATTAAGATGTTAAATGGAGTTCGATAGCAGGAGTAACCTGAGCTATGTTTAAGTGTTTGCTTTCGTCATCTCTAATTAGCTGCAATAGAATACCGATTTGACATGTAACTTAGCCCCAGGATTGTTTTACCACTGTATCTCAGATCAATAAACTGATAAACAAATGCAGATGATATAAAGAGACGACAGCAAGCACTTGAAAAGATGATGATTACAAAGAAATAACGTTGAATTATTTGGTAATACTTATCCTTTTTCATCGACGTTTATTTTGAATCTAATGCCCAGTGGCTTTGCAAATTCCAGCATTGCAGGTTTTATTATTTGTTTATCTACTCAGTTATAGCAGGATACTTATGTTGTCAGAATAATACATCGATTTTTGCTATTTTATTTGTGACATTCTCTGTTTTAAAGGTGAGAAATTGCCATGTATTGTGGTGTGTGTATCATTCTTGCTTCTACAAAATCTAAGAACGCATCTTGAGAATACGTCAGTGGCATTCGAGTCGTTCCTAGCTGATGACTTTGTGTCTTCCACCTTACTAAGCACATTGGATAGTTCACTATTCCATCACGATAAGCCACAAGTGCCACATGGCATGTTAAAAGGCAGAGTGCTTTTGGTAATTTGTTCAGGGGGGACAAACTGAAATCTTGTTCGACTGGTCGATTATGTAATTATTCCACTGGGTGGGGATTCCAAAAGCTCAAAACAACAACAACCCCCCGAATATCAATTTAACCAGAGCGTGCTTCCGATCACGTTCATAAATATGTTCTGAATATACACAGTAAATCCGTAAAATTTCAACAAGCATTTGGAACTTGCCAATGATATGCGATCGTTGTTGGCTACTTGCAATTGCATAGAGCATGCTTAGCCACTGATAACGTTCGTCTTAGGCATGTTCCCACCATCTTCACGCAGTCCGCCATATTGTCTTTGTGGCGTGTGCTGGCTTGCCCTCAAGCTTTCTGATTGGAATATTGAAATATCCAACTCAAACGGATTGGCCGTCGGACAAAAAGGTTTGCTGTCTGTCTGCAGCGGATTGGGTGATACAAACAATGCAAAAAGTGAGGTGGTGTTAGACCTGATCCCACTTAGTTGAGAGACAACGAGAAATTGGTGAGAGCGAAAAGAACTTGTGTTTTCAACCTTAATTGTAAATACATTTTGGGGATGCTACAGTTGTGTTTGCAGAGTCGAACATTGTTGCATGTTCCATTACTTTGCAGCGTTTCCAATTCACCTTATTGCTTTTCAACCTTACACAATGTTTCACGAGTATTTTTGCGATAATTCTGTACTCTTTTAAATGATAGTGAAATTCACTGAAGGATTAAAAATTTATCAATTAAGAACAGCCTTCAAATTCCTGAGCAACCCATGTTTCCAAGCAATCATTAATGTTTCTGATGTAACTTCTTTATGCAACGTATCACGAGTACTACTCATGCTATGTTATGTACGTTGCCTTGGAAGTGTGAGCCTTAAATTCATGTATCAAAAGACAAGAAAATTTAGTACAGTGTATCGGCAGCTGAAACTATTTATGAAGAACCAGATGTACTGTATGGGCCACATGATAAGGGAAAGGGAAAGGGGAAAGGACGAAGGACAGGAGATGGGGCCGGGACAAATGACAAGAAACCAGGCAATGGACAAGGTAAAGGACAGGGAACAAGGGACAAGAGACAAGGCAATGGACAAGGTAAAGGACAAGGGACAAGGGAGCCTTAAAATTCTCTTTCTTGCTCCCTTGTCCCTTGTCCTTTACCTTGTCCATTGCCTTAAGGGTAATTGGAGTAACTTAATGGTTGGGAATTGTGGTGTTTTGAAGTACTTTGGCTAGAAATGTTGTATAAGTAAAATATAACGAACTTGAGTACAAAATAGAAACTAGAATCAAATATTTCCTCATCGTCACACTATGCCGTCTTCTGGTTTCAGTCCAATAAAATTTGACTTTTCTTATTCAAACATCTTTTAATTTTGTTTTTTATCAGAAATTGGCATGATTTATCTTGCCGTTTGCATGGTATTCAGAGTGGCTTAAATTGGCACAAGGCGCTAATGGAGTGTTGTGTTTTGTTACAATTTCTTGTAAAGCTAGTAGCGTTGTCAGAGTTGAAACCTGAAGAGTTGTTGATGTGTGCGACATGCTCGTGTCACATGTCTTTAAAGATACGTTTGTCAGAGTTGTTGGAATGTCATAACGTTTCACAATTCTCGTAATCAGTAATGTATGGGACTATTTTTAACATCAGTATTTATTTGCTTGACCTTGGAATATTAGCGAGTATTACTTTCTTTCTCTCTGTTATGACTCAGTGATGAAACCAAAAACTATTGCTGTCCACTTGTAGTTCCCTTTAAATGGTAAGTAGAACCGCAATTAGTTGCGGTTTACCATAACAAACTGTTGCGGGATTTGATGTTACATGTATACCACTGGCAGAGGCAAGAAAAAGAGAATATTTCAGTGATGTGAGGTCTCATGTTTCTACTTTATTATTTGACTGTATACATACTGGTTAACAGACTCTGCTACAGAAAGTTGGTACCACTCTGGGACCTATTGAAGTATAAACATAAAAAGTATAAACATCACGTTAAAATATATTTTGCTCTACATGGGATTAATTGAGAAGAAATTTTGAAGTGTCTGTTGTTTGCATTGCGACCTTTTTGCCCTTGGACTGATTATTTTGTTTAAATAGCTATGATTTAAGAGGCGTCCGATTAAAGTTGGCACATAATATGTTGCTGAGCCTGAAATGATCTTTAAAACCGCCTAGGTTATGGGATAGCAGGGGTACCTACGGTTATTTGTGCACGAGGAATGGGGGTAGCACTGACTTCAGTATCTTACTCGGCATTATTGGTACGGTTTGAAGGACAGACAGGCAACCAGTGCGTCAAGTAGTGCTCGTTTGTCAATCGACTAAGTAATCCATTAGATGCCAACAAGTCCTTACTGGCAAATTGGCTAAGCTGCCGTTTTGGTTGCCGACTTATCAGCAGTGACAATAAGCAAGTTTCCGAGGAATAACTGGCGACTAACTTAAAGAAGGCATTTCTTCCGGGGTTTGTCAAGTCAAGGGAGATCCTAAAGGTTTTATCTTGAACGATCAAAGAAATGTCAGATTATGTAAAAAGAGAAATAGCTAGATTGATTGATTATGTTGCATACATGCCTTTTGCTAGCTGCTCCCTTGACAACAGCAAGTTTTGATAACTCTTGACTAAATGCAGTTTACTTAAACGAGACTTCGTTGGTCGAAGCACGACTAGCAACACTGAAGCTTTTGTGGTGTGAGAAATACATTGCCGAGACACTTGACGTTGAGACGAAAAAAGACTCGGGTGATTTCCAGCAAAGAAGGGTTAGTTCTTAAAAGTTTTAGTCACTTCACAGAGCACTAGAAGCGATTGGTTGGCTTTATTCAGTTCTCTTAGCTCGGCATTTATAACGCGGTAATCGTCTATACTAGGTATGATTTATCTTTTGACCGAGATTATGTGATCAAAAACGTCATAAAGTATCTAGGTTCCTATATCACTTCAGAGGGGGACAGTCTCTCAGAAATTAAGGTTTGATTAGGAATATCAAGAACCGCAACAATTGATTTTGTGGAAGTTTACAAGACGGAAGATCCGAGTATTACGCTGAAGGTTAGAATCGCAAAAGCCCTGAAATGGAGTATGGTCCTATATGGATGTGAGCCTTGGACACTTAGACAGAAAGAAAAAAATTGGTGGAGGATTTCGAGATGTGGTTATGGAGAGGAGTACCAAAGATAAGCTCGCACCAAAGAATGACCAATGTTTATGTAAGAGAAGCAATGAGCGTTCTAATGGAAGAAAGTGTGCTGGAAATGAATCAACAGAAGAAAGGTCAGAAAATAGGCTCACGCTCACTGGAAAAGAAGAGAAGACAGCATGGTGACGTTAACTATCGAAGGAGAATTATCTGCGCAGGCAACGTGAGGAAGAAGGCGAAAGGAATGGGTTGATGACATAGGTTAGTGCGGAGGCAGTGTGAGGAATGCCAGAGAAATAGCAGTTAAGAGAAACTCCTAGCCTCCCTCTCCCCGCCGTGGGCTACTGGCCGGCTGAATTTAACTGAGATCAGTCTGTCATCTATCATTCAAACGTTTGTGGTACATTGGGAAAAGGAAGACGTTTACAAATGTTTTCGTGGTTAAGTTTTATTATTGTATCAGGGAAAGCTTTGATTTCATTTTAAATGTTTCAGCACTTTTCCTGTAAATCAAAGTTACCTGAAAATTTCTCAGCAGTGTGTTTATAGACACTATCACTCCAGACAATAATCTATGGAATTTTCATCACTCCACAACATAAATTTTGCGCTGTGCGTTGAGAAATTTTGCCTCGTTTTCACTGTAATTGTTAGTTGAAAACTAGGTAAAGGCAAAATGTGCTTGCAATGAAAATACATGCTTAATCAATCCTGGTATACATATAGTCGTTAATGGTCGTTGACAGTTGCTGACATTGACGAAAGACCATTAACGACTTAATGGAAACATACCAAGATTTGCTTTAGCGATTGTCAAAGATGTGAACGACTGTGTCGTTCAGAGACACCGAGACGGAAATGAGTTCTGTTTCAGCGCCAACGACTGCTAAATGCCCTTTACGACCCATGAATTTTAATGAAAACATTCCAACGACTGTGAAAGACTGGTAACGACTGAAAAATTGACAGGTTTCCCCAAACACGAAAGATTTATGGGAAAAATGAGCACGACAAATGATGCAAAGATGTCGTCAAAGTGGTAGCTCGAATTTTGGCTTCAGAACCACATTCTGAAGACCGTGAAAGGTTATCCTCTGCTTATAATACGATTAAAACAAGTTTAAGATCTCGTCTACAATGCCAATCGGCAAATACTTATACATCAGTGTTAACATACCAGTTGTTGGTTTATTTGATCCGAGGCCGGTTGTTCTTTGCCTTTTCTTAACAGAACGAGGACGTAGAGTGAAAGAAGTCACAAAGGCCGATAAGCAAGCTTGGTTTAAAAAATGTTGTATAAAAATGACAGTTTAAAGTAGGCTTTAAATGGCGAAATGGAGAACTATAAGGGAACGAAGCTACAAAGATGTTTTTGAAGTTACAAATTGGATAATGTAATGTTTTATTTTATTTTTTACTTTATGTTCGATGTGATTGCATCATTGCACAAATTCGAAATTATCACTGCACATTTTTGTTTCATCACTGCACCTTAGATTATTGCCTGTATCACTCGGTGAATGCTAAAGTTGGCAAGCAAATCCACCAACTTTGCAATATTATTCAAAATAGGTAAATCCTTCGAATCATCATCAAGAAGGTCTAACATTTTCAGGTCTTATTTATTGTTGGTTGGAATGAATGTCATAATTTCATTGCTGTTCAAACTGCAATCTTTAGAAGTTTTCAGTTCACTTCTCTGGGTAAGTATTATGTTGACGAAGGTTCAGGTTTTTTGCACAGGTAGGTCAAAACAGTAATTTATTACACACTTTGTTGATAGTTTGAGTAAATATAAAGTTTGAGAAAATGTAAAAATAGTATTTCGTGTGTAATCTTTCAATGAACACGTTAAGGTGGGGTAGCCAGTGATGTGACATGTCGAGTAGATATGTATATTGTTTTCTTGTAATGTCTGTGGAGTAACTTCTGAAGACCAAAACAGATTTGGGTGGAGAAGACCAACTCCATGTATTAACGGTTACTTTTGCAGTGTATCCATCCAACTGTGTTAATACGGTGACCCCTCCAGTTAACATTCGTTTTCAAAAAACTAATGTGTGCTTCTCAAATATAATTTCAACATTTTGGCTTGCAATTGAAGAAAATTCACTTGCAAAAATTTTTGCTACTATTTTGCAACTTGCATTTGGATGTCTTCTACCCAACCTTGCATCGCAGTGTAAGTCGCAATAAAAGTAACAGGCTATGAGCTATCAATCAATCATTTGATATTTTTAGTTGCAAATGTGCATCTGCAGCAACACATTTAAACGCGAGGTCTAGGAGATCGTTTTTCGCGGCTGCCGCGCGACTGTGTAAGGCGGCGGTTGGTGGATGTATCCGCTGGAATCGATCAACTTATCACTTCCATATAGTTAGTAATGTTGTAGAGACATAGCCCATTTACACTGAGAAAACAATTGATACCCTTTTTCAATACCTATTCCAGCATTGCCTAGAACTGTTACCAATACTCAGCTGCCTAGAAATAATTATCATAATTATCCTATTGGATACTTGATTGGTTAGTTGTTGCCTTCGACCATCGTGGAAACGTGGGCAAAGCCCATCAATGAAATCGGCCATTATAAGACAATATTGCTGCTCAGATTCGTTGATTTTAGAAGTAGAGCTATTTTTGACCCTTATGTGCGCTTAAAGACTAACAATTGTACAAAATATTTATCTTTTGTCAACTACAAAGTAAATCAATGAGTGAACACTACTTTGTAATTCCCTTTCGTGTGCGTATCTTAGACTTGCTTTGTGTTATTTTATTATCCTTTGCGTAGGAGGAGGTTATCATTCTTCTAGACTGTGATACGCAATTCTTGTACCTAATCCATGTTAACCAAAGTAAAAAATGGTGGATTTCTAAACTTTTGTTGTTGGAGAGAGGACAAACACTCCATTGCATTATGTCAACTAGAGGATTTCGTCCTGATGACCCAGTATTTTAGTACAATAGATACGACACACAATAAACAATATTTAGATAGAATCTTCATCTCTTGGTTATCAAACAGTAAATGTAGTTAGTGTCTTTGCGTGCTCACAACAATCAGATCACAAGACTACTTTGACATGTCTTACCTAGAACTCACTTAAGACCTCAGTCCTTGCATATGCAGTGTGAGAACCCTAGCAGGGTGCGGTGGCATAGCGCTGTGGGTATTTTTGTGCACATTGAGTGGGCATCTAGACCCACCATTCATATCACGAATGCGCCGCTTACCTCCATTAGCATATTCTCGAAGCCGTGGAAATAAAACAGACTTTTGTTTTTGAATATTTTACGTACTTTGCACTTTCTGCACTTTACACCATTTAAATGAGGCAAACCAATGGAACCATTTTGTGGTTAATAGCCGGTTATTCAGCCTTATTGTGTGCACTAGATCCCAGTGCATGAGCGAAAGGTGCATAGGCATGAGCATTTCTTTCGTCTGTTGCAATGCGACCAGATTGATTTTATCTCGACCCGAGCTTCTCTAATTTCGATGCAACATTACAATGATCTTTCTTGAGGTCTGCTAAAACTTTTACTTTCTTTTCTTGACGTTTTGGGGAACTCTTATCTTCAATTATCTTTCGTTTCATTCTTTCGAGTTTTGCTTTCTTTTCCTTTTCCTCTCTGAAATTCATCTGCTCATGTCACGCTCTGCATCTAGTTTGAAAATGAATATCGAGTAGGACACTATTTCTTTGTTCAGTGCTCCTATTTCAGTGATAAGCTTTTCTTCTCCTGGCTTTGGTCGTTCTTGGCTGCTTCTGCCATCAGGACTAATGGAGTACGTCTTCATCAATAACAGCGGCTGGAGCTTTCTGGGTGGTAATTTCACTCATTGCAGTAGGAGCTTCTTGATCAGAATTATTTGATACTGACAATTATGTAGTTTTGGATTGCTCAGCCCTTGCGAAAAAAACCGTTAGCTTGGCCTTGGTTCGAAAAGCGGTGTCTTCGAATTTGTCAACGACGTTTTCATATTGTTCAGCTATATCCTCTTTTTCATTCAACTCGTCCCATACTCTTTCAGTACGTAACTGAGCAGTCTGACTTTATTCTTGTGGGTATGTCTTCTGAACAGTAACAAAGCTTCTGGTACATCTTATTTTTATCCATCTGTCTATCATATGATTTTATTGTAAAGTATTGACAATACATACAAACAGAAATGAACCAGTATAAAACAATATTCGATTGTTCCATGGAATAACGAATTTCCTAAACCTTTCGAACCTTCCATCGCAAAATAAATTTCTCTGTCTTAGGGCCTGTTTACATGGAGATAGGGTCACTCTCCTAGGAGGGTGACCCTACCAGAAAGGCCAGAACCTAACCCTCCTTTACATGCAAACTCGACAACCTAGGGTCACCCTAGGGTTAGGGCTAGCGTCATGGCTCGATCTTGTGGTTTTCGTAGCCTCTTTCTGACGGAGCACAAAAGCTTCGTAAACGACCAAATGGCGGACAAGCGTCTTTTGGCACTGCAATCAGTTTTTATTTCATTGGCATCATTGGCCGCTGTTATTATCGAT
>JANTCA010050506.1:0-18072 GCA_024741275.1 Chironex yamaguchii
ACTGACTGACTGACTGACTGACTGACTGACTGACTGACTAACTAACTAACTAACTAACTAACTAACTAACTAACTAATTAACTAACTAACTAACTAACTAACTGACTAACTAACTAATCTAGTATTTGGATACTTGTATGTCGGGAACAGTGTAGAGTAAAGCATTGTTAAAATAGTTGCATTGGATAGGATGCAAAGGGTAATTCAACTCAAGCACTTAAATTCAATCGAATAAACCGATATACCATCCCAGTCAGAGATTTGTGTTTTATTTTATTTGCTTTTCGTTATTTTCCGATACTAAGTGCTCATTACAGTTGTTAGTATAGTATATTTTGGATTCATCTGACGCACTTTCTTCCACCTGAGGGAACCTTTGCAGTTATTGCAGGCTAGCTTCCAATCCCTTCCGGGATTCCAAAACAGCCATAGCGATGGTTCACAACACACCGACGTACAGTGATTTCAAAATATAGTTTAAAGTTAAATTTTATGGTAAGCCATACCTTTAAATTGGACAGAAAAATTTATTACTGAGAGTAAGTATCATTAAATAAGTCTCTTTAGAAATGTTTCCTGTAGCTTCTTATCCAATGAAAAATTCAAATCTAACACTGACTTCACGAACTTTACTGGGCGAAGGCAAAATGAGGCCACTACACATCGTGACATTTTCGGCTTGCGCTGTTTTATTACAAAAGATAATTATTTGGGGTTTTTTCCATAGATTAGTTTGGGGATGTGGTTTCAACAAAATAGTCGACATCGGGAGATCCCCTGTTGCGTTCTGTTCGTAAATGCTGTTTGAAAGTTTTATCGCGTGTCCAGTGACCCAAAACCTCGTCGATTTGCCTTTTCCAAGCATCAGGATGAATGTCTGTGTATCCTGAAAGTATTTGACTCATTAATTTATACATTAGACATGTTGGAAAGGAGCACAAACGTTTTTTCTTCGATGCTATATGTCCTATAATGCCTCCTCCAAGTCTTTCCATTTTACGCCCGGACCGCAGCAACTTGAAACTTGAGGTTAATCAGAACTTTACTTCTGTTCGATTTTGGTCATCTAGGATTTAATTTCCGAGTTTGAAGATACTTATTTGTTTGAAATAAATCGTTTCTCGTTATCAATTTTTGTGTTTGTCTTACTGTAAGACGTTACACTTGGTTTCAGTCTGTGGACGCATAATTTTGCTCAAAATTGTTATCTTCGAGCTGTTGGTTACAACAGTTTCACTCTGCCAATGTCATCAGATGACACGCGAATCAGCAGAAATCATTGATACAGAATCTGATGTTGATGCAGAAAATGAGGAACAGACAGTAGAAGGTAACAAAGATAAAGAAGACTGATCGATTTTCTAATGTCTCGGGGGATTTATATACATATGTTTAAATAGTAAACAATTGCATGCCACATAACCTTGCTGGAACATCATGTACCTCATATACATACTGATAGTCAGATGAACATATTTGCTTCATAGAGGATTATTATCCTGCAAAATATCCCGTATGTGTACAGTACTAGTCCTGATCCCAATTCCGATCGGGATTGACTGAATCCTGGTCCCGATCCCAATTCCGATCGGGATTGACTGAATCCTGGTCCCTATCCCAATTCCGATCGGGATTGACTGAATCCTGGTCCCGATCCCAATTCCAATCGGGATTGACTGAATCCTGGTCCCGATCCCAATTCCGATCGGGATTGTCTGAATCCTGGTCCCGATCCCAATTCCGATCGGGATTGACTGAATCCTGGTCCCGATCCCGAACGGACCCAGGGGAAGGTTTCGCGACTAAATCACCATCTGGCCATGTTGCCACTGTCTGTATAGTCGCCGCTACTTCTCCTATACTTTTGCGATTATATATTACAAGACCACCAGATGTGAGGAGTTGGACGATGAGTTAGGGAACCCCCAAGGCATTCTCCGACGTAGATTTTATACAATTAACGCGGTATATTTGTTAATACTTTTTGTAATGGTATTCACTTAGGCAGCTTATGTCAAGAACTGTGGCGCCAATGATATCTGCGAATCAGATCTCAAACTTACAGTCGTGGCAGTTATCCCAGGGTAAGTACCTAATTGGTGTATTAGTGTTTGTTTGATTGTTTGTTTGTTTGTTTGTGTGTGTGTGTGTGTGTGTGTGCGCGCGTGCGCGTGCGCGTGCGCTCGTGTTAGTTAACTGTTGATCAAGACTTTCTTTTGTTGGTTTTTAGGGGTATCTTTTTTTGCCCTTTTATTAATGTTTTTGAGGGTGGTAAGTATGGCATTGTGATCCGCATCCTCGTTTTGTTCACATTTGGGTTATCATCCTCATTTTGTTCCCATTTGGATTATCCTCATTTTCGTCTTATATTCTCCGTTTTCTTCATTCCTCGTGTTCTGTCTAGAGGTGAAAGTGCTATTCGAGTCGGTGTAGTGGACACATTTAGTTTGGCTGTGACTGTGGAAAATAAAGGAGAAAATGCATTTGCCACGAAAGTCGGAGTCAACATGTCAACTGAACTGCGTGTGGTTGGAGTCAGCACAAAGCAGGTACAGTATTGCAGCTGTTGATCCTGATAACTATCACTTCAATCTGCACCAATTGTTTCTTGCCTTTTTTTCGCCATATGCTGCCTTTCTTGTTTTGTTCTACCACCTGTTCTTTTTACGCTCATTCGTAATATGCATGGTCAGACTAACTTGTCTGGTTCCGTTTTGTATTTTTAGGGTTCAAATCTTGTTCCTGATGTAAAGCAGCTCACTAATAGCATTAATCGTTTGGTTTTCCAAGTGGGTAATCCAATGTCACCAGGAGAAAAGGTGAGGATGCAAAATATTTATAGTCTGTCATTTATACTGGTATTTTTATACTGTTTTTGCCAAGTTAATTGTTTCTATGCGAGGCTGCATCTTACATCGAGGCAGCCTGCAAACTAATGTGGTGCTTTTTATTGTCGAGCGAAAGCAGGAAACATCCACTGGGTTACGGTTAGCGAAAGTTCAGTTGCAAGTTATTACCAGAGAAAACGTAGCTCTTTCTATGACGTCTGTCTTCGCGTACGCGCATGTGTTCCCCTGCCTCTCTGCCTCGGTATTTGTCTGTCTCGGTATCTGTCTGTCTCGGTATCTGTCTGTTTCGTTATCTGTCTGTCTCGTTATCTGTCTGTCTCGGTATCTGTCTGTCTTAGTCTGTTTCAGTCTGTACTCCTGTCTCTTCGTCTGCCATAATTGCGATGTATTACAGAAAACAAGAATAAGCACTACAGTAAGTTATAAGTAGGACAAAAGGGGATATGCTTGAAATTTTTATATAACAACCAGTTCCCATACTCCCATACGCATGATCTCACTGCCAAACGTAATAATAGCGTAAGCAAAAATCGGCGTGTCCAAGAATATCTTCCAGCTTTTGTCAATAACGTTAACATTTAAAGTTATACATTACACTAGGGGAGTCGAACCCTAGTGAGTAGTCCCAGTTGCGTTTTTGTGTTGTTGTAATGGTTATCTACCAAGTTGAGCACGGCAGGACGAAACGATTGAAAGTTAGGAAATTCGACTAGGGGAGTCGAACCCTAGTGAATAGTCCCAGTTGCGTTTTTGTGTTGTCGTAATGGTTATCTACCAAGTTGAGCACGGCAGGACGAAACGATTGAAAGTTAGGAAGTTCGAGAGTGTGCATTATAGTCGATTTCTGATGGATGCTCATAGTGAGAATTTATTGTCATTATACGTATCTATAACTTACTAATGAAGTCGGCTATCGATAAAATACGAATATCAGTCAATTTAAGATTTTGCTTTGATCCTATTTGCATGCCAGCGTCTTAGTAAAATTCGTACGTTTATGCTATCTCTCATAATTCATTTTTATGTCTATTTTATGTTCTATTTATTCCCAGTCTGTGTTTCAAGTGCTATTAGAAATCGACCCGGACAAGGCCTCGACAAAGAAATTGAATTTTGTTCTCGATGTGACCACGTAAGTATGGTTTCCAACTACATTTCGACTTTCTCCCTACGTGTCCTGATGCTCCTTTTTTTATCTGAAAAGAATATGAAATTTTTAGAAAGAAGTGTGCCATTGTTCTGGTAAGGCAAGGGGAACGTTATGTAATTACCGCCATAAGCGACGCACGTAGATTTGGATGGTACTGATCAGTTTCATGATCCAACTGTCGTGTTACCTTTTAAAGAAAACAAGAATTGATGTGCAATGGTTGTCGACTTAACCTCAGACTTGGAGCAATTGACGTTCTCTAGGACAGTGTTGTTACTAGGACACGCCTTTTCTTATACTACTTTTAAGGCTAGTTTGTAGTGTGTTGAAGATAAAGATAGCAAAAAGCACACCGTAAATTGTCAAAAAACGTAAATGATTATGGTTTTTGCGTTTTGTTTTCTTTTTGTAGTCAAAGTCAGTTTGAAGACTAAAAGCACACGAAATAAGTAGAGTGCTCTAAAGAGGTCTGCCATCAATTGCCCGCAAACTTTACTCTTGCGACGATTTATATGCAATGGATAATCATTCGCCAGGTCTTTTTTTTTGTCGTCTTGTGCCCTGGCCTCCTGGGTGGTCGAGAGTGCATTGTCAAATTGGCGATTTCCCTATTATTGTTTCTGCTTTAAAAAAGTCACTGTTTCATGGGTTATTCTCAGAAATCAATTCACATGTCTTTTTTTATACCCAACAGAATCAGTCAGGAAATAAAACCAGCAGACAATAAAGCAACAGTCAGTATCCCAGTTAAAGTTGAAGCTGACATGACAATATCAGGGTAAGAAAAAATATTTGCCTATCAATCCGCCAGTGAGTACATTACATATTGATAGGATTTGTGAATTTGAAATCGAGTTAAAATTGATTCCGAGTATAGGATCCTTTTGACGTTTCTGTTTGTGCAGTGAAATTTATTTGAAATAGACGTTTCTACTGTTTGAACTCGTAAATATTCTAATTTTACTGTTTGACCCCTTCAATCACTTTTCTTTTAGAGTTGTAGTCCCCGGTCAGGTCGTTTACAAGGATTCGGTCTTGTCATCTTCTGAAATCGGTGCTCGAATAAGACATACCCTTCTGGTGAGTTGCTTACATATTTTGTGGCGTATATTCCTACACTTTTGGATTGTGTCCTAGCAAGAAGATACTCTTAAATGTTGTTTAGTCTCATGTATCGCACTATGGAGCAGTCTGAACTTGATGGATTATTGACGTTACATGAAAACTTTGGTACCTGCTACCACTTCCGCATAAATACTCATTTCATCTCATTTATTTGTTTGCTTCTTGTGCGACATCACTGGTCGTCTTGTTCCTTGCTTTATCCTTTTAAACTCCTTGCTACGGTACTCGCTTGGCGTCAGTAGCTCGTCTTTCATTTTGATTTACCGGTTTCTTATTAACGGGGCTTTGGAATCCGGTCAGTGAGAATGTGACTTCGACTCCAGACTCCACTGACTGGTTAAAACCAACTCTTCCCAAAATCCCCTGACTTCTGCCAAAGACCCTCGACTCCTGAATCCGATTCCAGCTCCAAATCCCTGGTCTTACATACAGTTCATTACATCTTTTTTTATCTTATGTACTCTTTTTTGTTGTTTCTCACTTCTTTAGCTAGAAGTTTTTATTTAATTACTGATTTATTTACGGCCGGAGATGGCTGCTGCTATTTTGATTCGGACGTTTCTTTTATTCTTCTTTGTTTTCAATGGAGTTTTTGAAAAAAGATGATTATGCTAGTTATTATTACAAAGAGTCGGGGATCATCTGCTGATTTTGCTACTCTGACAATCGACTCCTACCTTATTTTTAATTCGACTCCAACTCTTCCCGAACTCTCTCGACTCCACGGCTCTGACTCCTAACTCTTTACTCCGACTTCAAAACTGGTTATTAGTGCGGTATAAGAAATCATCCTGCTTTTTTGCTTCGTATCATTTAACTTTCAACTATTGATACGACATCCGTGATCATCTTGTTTCTTGCTTTACCCTATTTGATTGCTTACCAATAGTACCCCGCCATTGATAATCCTCCTCCTTGCCATGTGTTTTTCAACTGTTTCCTACGAAGACGATAATGAGCAGCTTTCTACTTTTATTTCATTCATCCCTTTGCTACTAATACAGTGTCTTTTCATCTTGTTTCTTCCTTTTTTCATACTGCATTAGGAATTATCATGCCTTTTCTTTCTCCTCGTTTAACTATCTGCTTCTCGGCTTGTTAGTTTTCGATTTTTGTCAATTCAACTTCTCGTGTGTTGCCAGTGTTGTACACATCTGTCTCATTCATTTTCTAGAGAGCTACGTACGACGTGAGTCCAGATGAAATGATATACTGTTGATTTTCCTCTTAGAATTTGTCAGGCGTATGTGCTTTTGTCTTAAACTCATTTTTACAGTTGGTAACACCCGGTTTTGTTGGCTTGCTTTGCAGGTGCAAAACAAAGGTCCAAGTTCAGCCACATATTCGCAAGTCAGTGTCAAGTTTCCTGTCAAAGTCGGAAATGATTATTTCCTTAACTTGTACTCCTTGACTGTAAGTATTTTCTGTCATATCAGTGAGTTTGTGTTTTTCTTTCCCGTTCAAGATTTGACATCTTGAACTGCAATGTATATGTCTATATATCCTGATGATGATAATTTGTAATTTTTCTTCTATGGCTTATTCTTTCTATTTGAGAAAATACATCATGGAAGGTACATATAGAAGTCATGGCTGCGCATTTTAAAAGATGTCGACTTTGCCATTGCCGTCGACTTTGCCATTGCCGTCGACTTTGCCATTGCCGTCGACTTTACCATTGCCGTCGACTTTACCATTGCCGTCGACTTTGCCATTGCCGTCGACTTTACCATTGCCGTCGACTTTGCCATTGCCTTTGAAAGCCATCACCAATTATCTGCAGCCTACGAATGAGATGTTTATCGATGAGTCTGTGTTGGTAGATTCTCATTAGGTTGTTACAGCTTTATTGCGTTTGAAGCGTTGGAAAAATACGGATTTTCTTCTTGCTTGTTTGTATACATATAAATAATCTCGTCGGCATTGTATACAAGGAATTGTTTGCCTATATTTACCTCTATTTATCTTTGTCACAGGTCGAGGGTCAAGGCAGTTGCGGTATTGATAAAGCTGCTTTAAATCCACTGAAGCTAAACGTATGTTAAATTGGTCTTATTGCTTTGTTGACTTACTTGTGTTGTAGTTGTCATACTGGTACTATTTACTTATTTTGGTTATTAATTCATTTATAATTAGCTTATTAATAATTAATAATTATTTATTTGAATAGTTGATTTGCGTCTTGGTGCGTACATTAACTTCATTTATCTTTTTGGTCTTTGCTTTTTTGTTCGTCTGTACATTTATTTGTCTTTAATTAATTTATGTATTCTTTTAATCTGTATTTGAATCTTTTTTTTCTTATCTAATATAATCTAAGCTTTATTTATTTGTTTTCTGAACTCCATGATGGTCTTGATTCTAGTCCCAGGATATGGCACTTTTAAATTTCTTTAGTAAGTTAGAAAAAGGCGAAAGCAATTTGAAAGTTTAATGAAGAATTATCGTTGATTTTTTTTCCGAGTAATAGAATTAAAAGCTCTAGTTTGTAAGTATGGTTTGATCATTCACAAAATTTGCTTGGGATGTTTTTGCCCCACACTATAGGACTAGATAAATAACAGACAGATGTTGATCAGCAAGTTATGAGTTATAAGGATGAGGTCACACGTTGCTATGACAATGAATGGCATTTTTACTCCCTAGGGTGAATTGGCCGGTCGTTGATTGCCTTCTGTGACATGAGTCTTAGTTTAGTCATTTTGATTAAAAATGCTACTTATGAGTTAACAAGTTACAAGCGACAATCTCATATTCTATACGATGAGTAAGTGTAGTTGAATTTATAGTCGGATAGAATTCGTTATAAAGGAAAATGGAAATCATTCCAAAATATTGAATTGTGATTCATTTTTGCCGGTCACTTACATCGCCTTTATCATCGTCTTCGCTGTGATTGGTTAGATTGTGTATCATTGTTAATGTTTTCCTTTCTTGGTAGATTGGACAACGCCGAACAAATCAAACTGGAGGTACAAACCGACGAAAACGCAGGGATATCGAGCGTATTGTACGTTGTGTCTATTTTTTAAAACTGACGAGCTTGCTTGATTAGACATTTGTATTTTTGTCAACTAAAATGCCTTATTTTCCACTATGAGGGTTGCTAGAAGCAGGTTTACTTAGGCACCCTTTACACTGTTATTGATCCAAAAGAATACGGACAGAAATTGAAGTATGAGTGGGGCCACCGAACCTTCGAACCCGGGCCTCACGATTACAAATCAGACGACTTTTCTACTGGGCTAAACAGCTCAACAGGAAAGGTCGCAAGACTATTAGTCATTCACCCCGATCGTCAACACGTGCCTCTGGTACAGCGTATACACCAACAGGCACATCCAATAACAAACGTAGAGGAGCAAGATAATATCAATGGCCTTAGTATGTCAGTGAATTGACTCACTCAGGACATACGGTACGAAGTTATTTATTTGCTGAGAGAGACTTAAGTTAGATAACATTAACAAAGAAAGAGAAACCGACCGATATTATTATGTGATTAGTTCAATGCTTAGTGACTTTTCGTCATTTTTCATTAGATGCTTGTGTAGGCGAAGCATTCACATTGATTTAGCATTAGGTAATAATACTAGTGTAATTCTCGTTGATTTGTCATTAGATAGCGGTTGTAGTGTTAACATGGCTTTAAAGGATGATGGTAGCTCCGACGGGACTCTAAATAATGGTAGTAGGTCTTACGTAACCCTAGATGATGATAGTTGCTCTCATATGGCTTTAGGCTGTAATCTTATCTGCCATAGATTTTTTTACCTCGTTTGGTGTTAGATTATAGCTGTAGATCGTCATTGATTTGACATCATGCTGATGATTGTAGTGCTGTTTCCCCTAGACATGCGGTCCAGCGGGTATAAAATGTGAAGATTTTCAGTGTAACATTGGCATGCTCAGAAGAGGACAAACTGTCGTTATCAGAATGGATTCTACGCTGGTTGAAAGCACGTTTAATAGGGTGAGTCAAGAGGGGTTTTAGTCTTTATACTCTTCGTTTCATTTACACGTGCATTGCTCAAACGAGTCTGTTGTTATCTTGTACCTGTATTGTGCGTCGTGACCTTAACGACAATTAATTGTGACACTGCCATTTGCAAGTGACGGCTGCTAAATGCGGTCACTCTTGAAGATATGTTTTATTATGAACCATCATCCTGTAGTTTATGTTTGACGGAGCAAAAGCCTGTCATTTTGCGCTAAATATCCCCCAACAGATATTTCCATGGAAGTCGGCAAGGACGTTAAGTACCTAACTTTAAAACGGTTCCCATTAACCTTGAAAACCTAAACTCCTTATCACTACAAACACACACACACACACACACACACACACTAACACACTAACACACTACTTTGCTGCAGTGCATCCAAGCTGTCCTTTGTCAGAACGCTCGTGGCTTTTGACTATCTGTAAAAGGAAGACATGTCAAAAGAATTGTCGTCCCTAAGTAGCTCTTCCATGTCATGCCCTGGATATAGCAATGTAAAGCAAGGAAATATTCGACAAAAACGTCTACAAAGCTTAAAAACATTATAGTCATAATTCGGAGCACATTAATTAGTTTCACGGATTATAAAATATCATGTTAGACAGTAATGTATTAAGAATTCAAAGGCAGTTCATCAGTGTTATAGTATATTTAAGAGTATGCTTCAAGAGTAGACAAGTTCAACACCTGTTTATGTACTTTAGTCTCTAGTGATTGAAGTGATAGACATTTTTCTGAACGTGTAAACATTTGGCAAAAAGCCCCAGTTTCCTTCATAAACAATTGACAATTTCACCTGATGCTGTATATACTATTCATTTCTATCTTGAAACACTTTGCAACTATGGAATGAAGTAACCATTGCTTCTTGAGTATCCAGATGCTGTAACATGCTGTTACTGAGTGCAATGCCCATCTACTTTAACACAAATAAACCTTTTAAGCATGAGGGCTGGTGGACACATGGCCAATCGTAGCCAGTAATTTTACACCTTTCGCAAATAAAGGTAGAAACTACAGGCATAAAATATATACCGAGAAATATTGCTGCTTGTTGTGTTCGTTACATATGTTATATTTTCTGCCTATAGGACAACTGTGAGAAAATCCTAATTTGTCAGTCTGGTAGAAATGAATATCTGTGTTATGTTTGTTTGGTATCTGTTCATTGCTTAAGATAAATTACACCTTATTTCATGTATTTCATATATGGATGGTTTGCGTTCCCTGTAATATTATTAGTACTACTTAAGTCACTAACCTAAATGTTACCTGTCTGGAATATATTTCTTGAGAGCACGTGATAACAAATCATTAATATTGTCAAGTCGCTATCATTCGCATTTTCTTATGGAGACAGAGACTTCCTTAGCAGTCGTGCTGTACAAAAGGAGCATCGTCTTTTGAACTTTCTGTGATACGATCTTGACTCTGATCCTTTCTCTTTGTTCATCAAGTCTTTCTGAGATGCCCCCAAATGTACGAATAGTCACAGGGAACACGGTCATCCTGTCCTATAATTGTTATCTCTGGATAAAGTAGGCATTGTCTTTATGCTTCTCATGTTGCGACATTCCATGTTTGTTACGTTTGATTTCTGGCTGTCATACACCCTTGAAAGACATGACAACTTGTTACATGATTCTATCTTAAATATCATTGCTGATTTTCTGCTATCCGGAACAGAAATTTTAAATTCCACCGTGCATAAATGGTTACTTGTCATCAACTTTAATATCTGGAGATATGTCAAGTAAATGGAACAATTTGTACATGAACTGACCGTTGGATTGAAAAGTAATCTCAATACGAATCATGCCATACAGAGAAAATTGGAAAAATATGGCGACTTTTTGACGATTTTGCAACAACTTATTAAGTACAGTGTATGTAATTTGGGCATGACTGCATTCGGATGAATGGCAAAACACTATTTGTTTTCTGGATATCTTTAAACGTCAGAAAATAAGTAATCATATTATCGTTACGTAAAATAATTGGTTATATAATGAGGTCTACATTGTCTTTTCTGTCGTCATGATCAAAACACGACTGCTTTGGAACTGTAATTTTCTTCATTTTTTGTGATTATGGCGCATATTGTATGAAGTTTTTATGTTCCTTTATGTGAATGATTATCCAAGTGTTTGCATAGTTTAAAAATGTGTTATTTTTAAAATTTGTTATTATTATCGCCTTTACAAGTTTTTTTTTGCCTCCTTGTTTTGCTACATTTTTGGTATAAGGCCCCAGCAGCAGTTCTTAACATTCTGTAGTTTATTCTTGTCCCACTTATTTCGTTCTCTAGGTGATCAAAGATAGTCGAGATATTGTAATGCGTGCTGTTGTTAAACCTGTTCTTGTCGAGCAACCAGCTCATAACAATCTTCCAGATGCCGTAGAGGTAATTTTCGTTTTGCTGTTCTGCATTCCTTTTGGTGGTTGCTTTTGATAGCACATTCATTGTTAGCTTGAAATAGAAGGGCATCGTGTCTTGGATGGGCTGTCTTAATATGACATCCTGTCTTGTTAAACATGTTGTCCTAAAGCTTATTTATATGAGACGAGCCAGCACAGTTAACCCGAGATCTGAGCAAGGAAAGAAGTTTGATTTTTTAAAAAAGCTGTGTTTATTTGAGAAACATCCATCCCGGTCGATACAAATCTCGACCACGCCCACCCGAGATCCGTGTGAAGTGAGATTATATAAACCCAGAAAGGCGAACTGGTCCGGTCCAGGCAGATGAACATTTGCGTAAGCGCGATTAGATGTTCTACCAAATTAAAGTAAACCTAGGTGTCAGATGCACTTCCAAGTGAAAACGAGGCCAGCCCGGTCGGAGGTTTCTTATATGAATTTTTGCTGAAATCTCGGCTCACCTGAGCCAGCCCGGTTTAACGGGGCTGGCTTGCCTCATGTAAACAGGTCCTTAGGGAGTACTTAAATGCGGTATGCGACAAGAAAGATAACCCGTGTTTAGTTTGCACATGTACAGTCACAAAAAAACAAGTCATGAGTCTCAACAATGACGAAAGTATAGATGGAAATCAGTTGTATTAAACTGCTCGAGTCTGATGTTTTGAATGAATATTTATTACTCATTAATCAAGCTTTAATACGAGAATGAACAAGTTGCATCCGTACCTCGATTGCGTGCAAAATCCCTAACAGCGTGTCCATAGTTTGAACTGCGAATGAGCTGAATCGTTTATCAGGGTCATATGACCGGATTTACAAAATCAGTACATTGCATGTATTCATTAATATCGCGTTTAAAATTTGCAACATTGCACTAAAAACATACTCAAAAGCTTTTTTCGTCTGACACTCCTGGATATAAATCGTTGGAAAGTATATATGGCAACCCTTGAGAGGCATGGGTAGAAACTAGCCTATCATAAACAGGAAAGAAAAAGACAAAGAGAAATGAAGAAACGATTCATTATTGGAAGAGTTCAAGCGAAAAAACGAACTCTTTCTGCCTACAGAGCACTGGTTTTCTTGTTTTAATGTAGACAGACTCCAATACACTTAGATGAAAGTACGATCTAGCGGTGCCAATTATCCGAAAATTAACTGCATGTAAAACTGAGGAACGTAGAAACCTGAAAGTCAACACTTTACCCACGAGTGATCAATGTTAAAAGAAGACGAGCCGGACAAGAAATTTTGAATGTGCTCATTGCTTGTGTGGTGGAGTTGAAAATACAGTTTCCATGTCTGACCAGTAAATTCTTTATCCTTAGTTTATAAACTTTTCATAGCGTAGCTACTATCAACTTGGAAAACTGTAATGTTTGATGTACATCTAAGAAGTTATGGACGATGATTTATGGAATATGACAATAGTTGTGGAGTTGTTTCATGTGAATTTGTCGCCAAGCTCAGTTCGTACACCATAGGAAAGTAGTTTATGAAATGCTTGATTTGGTGAATTTACTACATTTGTAAGGCGAGGTTGATGGTTACCCTTTGAAATCGACAATTGTTTAACGTTATCCTTGTCCTCTCCCTATTTTGACTGTTCAAAGATAAATGGTTCTTCTAACTACATCTATATCTTCTAACTACAATTTTTGCCTGCATCTTAAAAAGGTTTGCGTAATGTGGGTTGATATTTTAAGAGCACTGGAAATGTTGCCAACAATAAACCCGGTTGCATTTGTACCTTTTACAATTATTGTGCTTAAAAGATTGTCTTGATCATAAGCTCCATCCCTCATATTTGTGTCAAAATTTCAACATTTTAGTCATCATTAAATATCACCGACCTCATGCGATATGTTGCTTTTGTAACTTTGGTTATAGTAGTTCGTGCATGTCGGGTGTCAAAACAGTCTCATTGCTTTTACCTGCAGACGACGAGATGAAATGTAATTTTCAATCTTTTCTTCCGCATGCATGTTACATAGTTTGTGTTCCATCAACCGGCATTTGGGTAAGTCAAGCTTATTGCTTGTTTTGTCGGTTGTGAAGGCAGCTATATGCAATCTTTGACGCCATTCTGTGCAGGTTGCCCGCCTTTTCTCTCTGAGTGACACGTTGTTATAGTTGTTATATTTTATATTGTTTTTTGCGTAATATGTATCAAGTTTCTTCCCATATGATTGTTTCCTTAGCTAACTTTAACAGTCAATTCACCAAAAGCATTAACAAGGAAGAGTACATCCAAAGTACCCTGGTGGGTGATCCTGTTGTCTGTTTTAGCTGGAGTCATTCTCATTGCAGGAGCAGTGTTCTTATTGTACAAGGTATGGTTCAAACTTAATTGTGTCAAACATGCAATCCAAAGTGTGTTTGGTTTTATTTTCTCCTTGACAACCTAATAGGCAATTTCCCAACAGCAGTAACACCCATTTCAGACTACTGAAAATTTTCATGTCTACTCCTTTTGGTAGTCAGGTTCTGACCAGAGACATATTAGGAGGACCCTGATGAAATGTCATCATTAGTTCAGAGGACGTGTGGGTCATTAACATCTTATTTGAGATTGGACTTATTTTTTCCCAAGTGCAGAGTTATAACGTAAGCTGACAGATGGCGAGGGCCTCTCTTTATACTAGTACTGTGGTCTTAGATTTGCAAAGCGTCTATTAATTGAGAAGAGTAGGTTTAGGCGTGGGGAGGGGGGATTTACTCCCTGACAGTGTGACTGGGTCAGGGTCACTGCAGGGTAAATGCGGATATTCTTACGGACAAATCCTTAATACCTGAATCTTATGCGTAACATCGTCCTAGATGGGTGGCTCATGTGGCTTGTATAACTTTGATGTTCTCCCCAGTTCTCTTGACTTGTCATCACCTTTTTAGTGGAAAGGACAGCTGGTAGTTAGGAAATTGTGATTGAGTAATTGTGTCCTCGTGGACTCCTGAGTCACTTGATTGGACAGTAGACGCCCTGTGCTAACGTCTTAAGCTGCACAAGAGAGGTTGAGGTTGACCATCTTGGACAACCACTTAGGAAGCTAGACGAATAAACTTTTGAACACTTTGGCTCTGCCACGTGACATGTTTGTGTGTGAATGAAAAACTTTTAGCATGTAGTTAAATATAACAAATGAAACGTCACCTGGAATGGAAGTTTAGAGGTGCAGTGACTGATTGATGACTTTTGAAGAATGTAGGTTGATGCTTGTTGAAGAATGTAGGTTGATGATTGTCGAAGAATGCAGGTTCATGACTGTTCAAGAATGTAGATTGATGATTGTTTAGTAATGTAGGTTGATGATTGTTCCAGAATGTAGGTTGATGATTGTTCTAGAATGAAGGTTGATGATTGTTAAAGAATGTAAGTTGATTGTTGTTCAAGAATGTAGGTTGGTGACTGTTCAAGAATGTAGTTTAATGATTGTTCAAGAATGTAGTTGGATGATTGTTAAAGAATGTAAGTTGATTGTTGTTCAAGAATGTTGGTTGGTGACTGTTCAAGAATGTTGGTTGATGACTGTTCAAGAATGTAGGTTGAGGACTGTTCAAGAATGTAGGTTGGTGACCGTTCAAGAATGTAGTTTAATGATTGTTCAAGAATATAGGTTGGTGACTGTTAAAGAATGTAGGTTGATTGTTGTTCAAGAATGTAGGTTGAGGACTGTTCAAGAATGTAGGTTGATGACTGTTCAGGAATGTAGTTTAATGATTGTTCAAGAATGTAGGTTGGTGACTGTTCAAGAATGTAGGTTGGTGACTGTTCAAGAATGTAGGTTGGTGACTGTTAAGGAATGTAGGCTGGTGACTGTTGAAGAATATGTATTGATGACACTGTTTGTTATCTGCGTTTTCTTTTCAGCGAGGTTTCTTTAATCGCAAGCGGCCTGAACACAGCAAAGTGCCTACACAAGAAGACGAAGAGCTGTAGTCATTGACAGAAGATGAACGTTCGCTACCTAGTCAGGATAGGATGTGACAACTGACATTTTTTCTTGCTCTTTATGGATTATGTTAATGTCTTTTTGAATACAAGACCAGCATACCAGAACTGGATTGGGATTTGAATGATACCTGAATCTATTCGACTGGCCTGTGCCGGTTTTCTGTTCGTTTTCTTGAAAACGTTGCTACGTAGAGAAATGGCTTTTCCAGTCTAAAAATAGAACACCTGTTAAGTCACGTTAGCATTGTTCGCAAATGCAATGTTAGTATGATAATGTGGTGCTCCTGTTACCTACGACGGTGATAACAGTAGAAGGTGGGAGGTTGTGTCCATTACAGAGCCACCTCCCGGCAAAATGAGTAGCTGTATTTGGAACACTGGCATTTGTTGTACGCTTTAAATGGACGTGTTCACGAGGAGAGACTATTTGGTCTTAAAAGGGTATAATTGTAGGTTTCTGGGTTGACGTTATTCATATGGGCTGTATTCCCCTTAGTTTTTCGCTTTTAAACTGGTTTGATTCTTTGCGAAAGGTCGATAGAGTTATCTTACTCACATGTTCAAAAAATGACTCGAGAAATGACGGACTTAGACGCTGGTCGTGACATGTACTTGTACGAGGATCATGTCATAATAGTAAAAACTACAAGGATGGTATAATTTCCGTTTTTAGGATTACATGTGAGTTGTAGTGTAGGGTCTTTCTAATTTGTTTACATGTTAGTATTGATGGTGAGTGAAAGACTATTCTTTGTTGAGGAAGACAGCTTAAGTTACTTCTGCAGCTACGGAATGTGAAACGTTCGTCTTATTTATTTTGATTGATCATAATCGGATTATCTTTCTTTATCTACATTATTTTTGCCGCGTAAGGAGGGAATTCAAGAACATGCAGGCAGTTTGTGTGTTATTGTACCCAACATCATCTTGAATGTAATTATTATCTCGTTTTGTGAATCCGCTACAAACAGACATGTAATTGTATAATATTTCGTACTGTAGAAACTATATGTTTTACTCTAGTCATTTTATATATCGCCATCATTTCTTCATACATACACACACGACATTTTGGTAAATTTTAAACCATTATTAGTGTAAATCAGACGCTATAAAGAGGAACTTTGAGGAACTTTATTATGGTAGGTTGTTTAACGTTATATTGAAGAAGATCAGTGAGTGCAGTCGGATTTGTTTGCAACGCTATAGTCGTGAGTACTGACAGTTTCGTAAACAAAACTATTCCAGGAAGCGATGAAATAGATTAGATTCCATAATGGTTACAATAACTTTGTATTGTAAAGTAGGACTTTTCATGGTGGATCTAGCAGTAATAATTACATTAAGCTTGAGATAAGGACTCTTAAGGCATGCGAAGTTGTGAATCTAATATATACTGATACAGATTAAAACCTGTTGTTAGATGTAGTTTTTATTGGTAAGGGTACTTAAGTGTGGTATCAACCTCGCCCCAGGACACATACGATCAGTTCTTGCTGCTTCTATTCTCCATTTGTGAAATCTCATGGAAATATTTAGAATTCAAAAGGATTATTTCCTTTGGGTATTTGGGTATTATTTAAACCGATAATAACTTGTCACAGATTAGAAATAGCGAGGAAACCAACGAACTATACCGAGTTGCAACGTGAACTTTCCTTTTTTCTATTCGAGCAATTATTATTTTTACAGTATCTGATAAAATATCAGTAGATTGGTTAATAACTCATCGTTTCATGAGTAGAATGCTTAATGTAGTCATTGACGACTGTTTGAACTGATACATTGCCCCACGAGGTTTTCTCATGAAGAAATTGGCTGCTATAGACTTCATCTTACATACTCCACTGTTTATAGAAAGTAGCTTCCTGCAATTATTGTGTGAACATAGATTGCATACTAAAACAACCGCGTCGTTAGAAGGCTCAGTATCGTCACTAATGACGAGTTTCTGAATCTTCCGTCTCGAGTTAATTGCTTCTGCCACAATGACGACACAATGACGACGCATAGCTATGTTGACTTTATTTATTACTGCAAATTCTGTTAAAAGTTATCTCTAATCATTTTCATAGTGATGTATCATGATTTCCTAGGACTAAGGTGATGGTAATTATGTGGCTGCTGATGTGGTGCGGTGTAGAATTTGGGTTAAGGCATTTGCATATTAATTTTTTTGCTAATGAATTTTGGTCGGAAGTATCAGGTAAAATGTACCAGAAAATGAACGCCAGTTTTGTTTCTTGTTTGTTTTTCTCCCCTCCATCTCAATAGCAAGATTGAAAAAATCAAGTGGCATTACTATGCGTGCGTGCGTGCGTGCGTGTGTATGCGTCTGGATATATGTCTGGTGTCGCATCGAGGGCAGTGGCGTTGCCAACCCCCCAAAAATTGGGGTGGACAAAAAATTGCTCGGTCACGCCTTTCAGACTCTCAGAAAACGTGGGAAACGCCTTTTTAAATATTTTAAATCTATTTCGAAATTTTTGGAAAAGCAACTTTAAAATCGCCTTGAAAATTTGCGACATTGCGCTAAAATCATACTTAAAAGCTTTTTTCGTCTGACACTCCTC
>JANTCA010050517.1:0-39746 GCA_024741275.1 Chironex yamaguchii
GTATGTATGTATGTATGTATGTATGTATGACCTGTGTAGTATCTATACCTCATTCTGTCGGAAAATATGACTAAGGCCTAGTAGGTCGAAAATTCTGATGGATCGTTATCTTCATCAAAAGGGTAGTAAAGTTGCAAAATGTCTTTACTTAGCAGACATATACCAACCCCACGGTACTAGAGTTTTGTGATTCATCTATCATTGGTCAGTTTAGTGGTAATTGATTAGGCTCGGTTTGGCTAAGACTGGCTTCATCTATCATTGGTTGATTTAATACTACTTAATTGATTAGGGTTGACTTTCATAACTTCGTCATTTTAGCATGGTATATATTTTGCAAAAGGATTAAGGAGTAATATAGATGAAGCAAAATGTAATTTACTTCTTATTTAGAATGTATTCAATTTTCTATGATATTGTCCTTTTGATAGCAACAGACATGTTACAACCGTTGTATCATCCTTATCTGCGCAGCAGAAGACCACACTTTTTACGCCAATGGACACTGGACACTATCGTTGACTAGGCTACAGATTTGTCTTATAGTGGACACTCTCACTCGATCACCAAATACGTGTACTTAACTTAGCTTGCAGTCGACCTCCTGGTCTCCCTTTGTCGTGAAGAGGGAAACAGAGTAGTATATGCGCCCTTGTTCAACACTGACCATTCTCAGAAAGTGGGCAAGGAATGTCTACTCATATTTGAAAACTGTTGGTAGAATTGACGCTTGTACTATCTGGTATTGGCACCCCGTCGGTCCTTGTCATGTTGAGACTTAGAGAGTGATAAGATGTTACAAAGGTGTCCGTGCAATTTTTGATATCTTTGGTATAACCCGGCTATCCACACACATAGGGGAGGACAGATAGGCATATTTTCTAGGAAAGGTTGAGCTTTGTTTCAGTTGGTACGCCCCTTCCTCCACAGCTTTCCAGCAGACCTAGGCAAGCCTTTCTAACCTTGCGCTATCCTTACTTTAGAGACCAAGGACCAGGAACATTGGGCCTTGCTGTGTTTTTTTGGTTTTACGGTCGATTCATATGTTGCCCGGAATCGTGATGCTGTACGTCTTATTTATCTTTTGAGTTGTTGTAAGAACGAAAGACATTTTCTCATTAACACATCACGGAATAGGATATGAGAAAGATTCCAGTAGAAGGATAGACGTAATCTTCTGTTTTGTTTGTTTGTATTTGCAATGGAATATATGTCTTAATATGTCCCCTGGAGTACTGCGGCTTACCAAGAAAGACTCGACAGTACGGCTTGTTGTTTATGTTCGATTTATTGCAAGATTTGTCGACGTCTCAGTCTCAGTCCCTTCATTTTTGAAGACTACAACCTCACTGGTTTAAAGTTTTGATAGGTAGCGCTTCATTTCTTTGACATGGGCCTTGTATTTTTTTTAACCTGCAGATTTCTTCATCATTCTCCACATCAATTGGCTTAATGCGGTACAGATGGTAAGTGCCCCATTATTCTTATTCGTATTTTATGTTTAAGGCCCATTTTTGACTATTTTCGGAACAAGATGAGTTAAAATCCATCATCACATATTACCTCATAATTTGAAACTTCAAATGCAAACTGCTCTTCTTTTTCGCATTGCTGCAGCTTTATGCCTTGGCTTACACTTGTCAAGTAATCGACAACTTAAAAACGGGTGTTGTTATTATCAGAGTTGAGTCCCTTTTTCGGGTTTTTTGGTCGGATATGCATATATGACAAGTACGCACAATTAGAAGTTGGGGTTAAGCTGTTGTCCGGATTTTATCTGGTTATTTTTTAAGTATTTGCATCGTTTAATCGGGTAAATGTTACCTTAACTCAAAATATTTATCCCGCGTCTCATGACTTGTAATGTCAAGCCAAAGTACGTGTAATGAAAGCACTTATTGTGTTCGGGATTTGCATTAAATTTCTAGACTAAACATCTTTAGACTGCTCCAATAAACGATATTACATTTAGCTTTCATGGGAGTAAAGTCGTATTATGAACATGAAAATTTGGAATTTTAGGGGTCTTTTTCCCGGGGGAATCTTGTGCGCAGACTAGTAAACATGGGAATGGTGGCTTGATACGCAGCTACAAGACCTTTGATAACGTTGATTGGAGTAATAAAGATAACTCCAAACAGACCGTCATCACCGCTAATGTATATGTACATTTTATCTTCAACGTTGTCCATAATTGATAGACTATGACACTGTTGGATTCAATTTAAAGTGGCAAAATCCGAAAGCCTTTAGTTTGTTCAGAGTACGGGTAATAAGCTACGATGTTACTTTGTGTATGGCTACTCCACTTCAATCAAGGAGCAGGTATGTGGTTGCTGTCAATTACAACTTGGTGCCTTTACCAGGGAAGGAAGCATATGTAGCCTTTATGGTATCGCACGGCATCATCAAAATAACGTCCAAAGGCCACAGTTAAAAGGGATTATTGATGTGGATCCAGCACTTATTGCCACTAACAGGATCCACTGTCAACATCTACAACACAAATATGACGAAAACTGCACTCCAGCTGACAGTATCCTGTTTTCCTTGTGTGTTTTTTAGTCCTTAGTACCACTAGTACTACTTTTCGAAGTGCCGCTTGTTGTGAAAACCAAAACACCCACCATTACTATCGCAGCGTACTGGTGGCCAAATGGTTACACTTAATTACGTTTGTCCATGTTGTTGAATAGTTGCTAAAAGTGTCATTCGGAATCTCTCTATTTCTTTTTCGTTTGTCTAATTTATTATTGTTACTGTGGTTCGCCAATGCCTTTATGTCATACTGGAATGGACCGCCTAAGAGACTGAATTGTCTGAGTTTGGATCTCTTGATAATTGTAGATGAGTAGTTGAGCAGCATAGTGACACCTATCAGCAAGTGCTAGATTATTGCAAGAAGAACCTCCCTTATGGTCACTATTCATTGCGTGTTGGTTGAAAATTTTAGGTTAACTTGCTATTGATTACTTATTTAGCTTGAAGGAAGAAAAATAATTGAACCTGGTTCTTAGTTTACTGAACTTCAGGATTTGCTAGTGAGCATAATTTACAAGTGCTTTGAGTGTGTCCGTTGGAAATCCTCCACTCAGCGGCGCAAGCAAGTATAGTTAGCGACAACAGGTTACGTTCCATTTTTCGTATATCTGTTACGTAAATCACTGTTTCCAAGATAAGTTGACCAGAACAGAACTTAAGTTGACATTCTTACGATAGATTGGTGCTACGGACACAAAGTGGTGCAAAATTATGAGAGATGTATTCTCCAGTTGTCGTGCTCTCGTTAGCTTTGCATGAGTTGATTGATCAGTGAAATAGTACGCAGTGTGGTGAAACCTAACGGTTGCAGGCTGAGGTCGGCATTGAAATGGAGTTGAAAATACTATGCTTGCATCATTTCTACAGAGAGGAAAAGCCCTGCATTGTATCACTGGGATGTTAGCTTTCAATTCTCTAGCTCCCGTGTACAAGAGAGGAAATGGTGAAATAGAAGCGACAAATGACAGCTGGGAATTGAGGTGTGGCTGATAGAAATTATACAAACTACACACAACAGTAAACTGAAGTTGAATATGTTATGTATAGCAAAATCATTGCTTGCATCCTGCAGAATATATCCACGTGACGTCGCGTTTGCACAAAGATCTTGAAACAAATTATAACGGACATAGACAGTTGGCTCCCGCCAAACTAGTGTTCGTTACCCGTTTCTTTTCATTGGTGAAGTCGTTAAGCAAATTCCGTTCCTCATTAGGAGATATGTGCGGCTTTTGAATGTTACTACACAATGTTCACTGGGGAACTATATCAAAACTAGAAGCACACCACGATTGCAAACCTCCCCGAAGTCAGTTGAGTCACGTGGAATGCCCAGTGTCTGAATATTTAAATGACGTATACTGATAGGCATTATGGTTCTCCACTAGCATTTTCTTAGTTGTGGTTTCATGAAGGTATCATTACCAAATATGATCTGGTTGTAGGCACCATGGTAACTGGGTTATCCCTACAAGGATTCCCAACTAGTTGTGATTTTACGAAGATATCATTACCAAAAGTTTTAAAATGATTCAGAATACTTCATTTCATTGGGTTCGTTCCCCAAAAAAGATCAGGTGAAGACCATGATATGGTAAAATTTTCACAAAGATAAATTCGCAACTTTTTGAATTATTTTACAAAGTAACCAAGGAACCAATAAGTAAATATACATTTAATGTACATTTATAAATAATAATAAGTAAGTATATATTTAATGATGAAAACATAGCCTCCTTACCGGAGGTAAAAATAGAGTAGAGCCGGATGAGAAGCGCTCCCTAGTAAGAAGAGCTCTGATGCCTCATTAGCGCTGCAATGATAACAAGACACCATTTTCTGTATACGGATCACTGTTGTCATGGATTGACCTTTGCTTGTTCGGTGAACATTGGATTGTATCAGATAACTTTACGCGCTTCTTTGAATGGACATACAGACAGAATGAACAAGCAACCGAGATCCATACTCCATACTAATTCAGCTATGCTTTGGCGCATACGTAACCATATCCGTCATAAATTGACGATGTTTTGTGAAGTTTTAATACGAATAACATGCCAAGGCAAATTCTCGTTTTTAAATGTGGGATTGCTAATATACTTGGTAAATATGTTGGGTATTACATTATACTGCTTTGTAAGGGGACGCTGTTTAAACAGGATGGCATTAACTCTTAGCTTAAAATGATATCAAATAAGTTGGGAAGAGGTAACACTATAAGTATTCGCTATGCAGCTAGAGGTATGGTAAGTTTTATACCAGCTGTACGACAGTGATTTTTCCGCAGTTTTGTATTTGGTGTTGTCTTATACCGAAATTACAAGGCAATATGTATCCTGTGCACTGTCAACGTGGTAAAAGACAAAGTTTTTATACGTGGTCAAACATATAAAGCATCGGATAAGCTTCGGCAATTCTGTAACGTTGAAGGAAAGAGCCATGGGACCAAGAAAGAGTAGACTGTGCATATGAGGTTCACACCTTTAGAAAATTCCCAATGATGACGCCAGCCAATAGCGCGCACATATACGAATGGTGCGTAATCACAATAGACGGGAAATCGAACACACAACCGTGAGACTTGAATCCAAAAGGCAAACTGGCGTGGTAGCGAACTTGATACATTTGGTAAAGGACTGGAACTGTGAGCAACACACGAAATAATTTGCCATGCCAGCATAAATCAGCATGCCCTGCACTCAAAGGGTCTAAGTATCCGCTTTTGTAGTTTGTGTTTGTAGTCGGCATCTATACCAGTTCATAGCAGAGAAAGGTGCATTTAATGTACCCGTGATGAAAGATTGTAGCCCAGGCTGTTGTTATTTATATTTACACTAGCTGCAGGTGTTTGTGCAATAATCCTGCTTGCTTTTGCACACCCACAAAGTCCCCCCCTCTTTACAGTTATGAGTGAGTGAGCCAAATCTGCAGACTAATGATGGTACATTTTATGCCAAAACATTGATGTCTGGACACGATATGTATTAAGTCAGATGAAACTGACTTAGTTCCAGCTCTGTAAACAACAACTGGTATTCATCTTGTGTTGAGAAATTACAAATAGCATTAGAATAGATATCTTTTGTATTCAGTTTACACAAACCACAGACAGCGAAACTATGAATAGTGATAGCTCTGGTTAACCACAACAACGTAATTTTGTAAGCTAAATGTGGTTTAAAAGCGTTAGGAATTTTTGTTAGCGTGCCGTGCTTCATTGCCTACCAGACGTAAAAACATCTCAAGGTCTCTGGCTATTTATTAGGTCATTCTGTCTTTACTTGACTGTGTAGAATCTCGAGTTTATGTATATACTAATTAGAGTGGGTGACAAATGAAACCATTGATACACTTGGTCTTACTGATTATAGAGCTGATACCGGTCGTTAGGGCACAGCGCTTATCATCGTAGTACCCTTACCTTCGTAGGATGCTATCTGTCAACCTAATTCTAGCAGCGTGGCACTTATAGATAGATATACGTAATTTAAAATTGAATAGAAATTTGGCGAAATACTTTTGCAGCACTGTTTAAGGTGCCGTGTATTGGGAAAGATTTTGAGTCCATTGAAATAGTGAAGACGTTTTTGCCTTTTTGGAAGAGGCTATTTGTGGTTGTTGGAACCAGGAGTCTACAATCGGCATTTCGTGTAGGACGCTAAAATATTGTTGAGTTCCCTAATTTCTCTTTAAAGTATTACTACAACATTGCCATTTTGGTACGCTCGTTCAGCTTTCAGTTTATCTGGTAATTCGAAGAGATAAGTCTCAAAAACGATGGCGAACTGTTTACTTACAGGGTTGCATAATTTTCCTTGAATTTAGTCGTATACGTAGGTGCATGTGTCTAGCTGTAATTAATGTATAAAGTTATGATTCATTTATCTATGTGATGTCAACACGTACGTGGCCCAGGGAGTATCCCAACTGATGACAGCGCTTGTCAGTGAGAGTATAAGTAGCATAAAATTGAAATGTGGTAGTAGCAAAATTGCGTTTTAGCTAATGAAGATTATTCCGTTAGAAAGTCGAACATGACCTTGGGCGACCTCGAGGAACAAATTATTTTCGTCTGAGTGCCATTAACCTGGAAACATTTGACTCGAAGTTCTTTTTTAATACCTTGATTTTGCACGCTCTATACCTCTGTTTTTTGAATGAACCGTATTGGGCCTTGCATGCTTACGTTATATTATCTTTCGATATCCAAGATGCATTGAAAAGATTTAAACCGATTGCGGAGCTAAGCAGTGAACAACAGGGATGTGGCGATGATCGTAGTAGGATACAAATCATGAAGATAACAGTGCCTAATCTGAAGTTACATTTCATCTGTGTATCAGAATTTGCTAACAAGAGAGTGGGTGAAAGCGAGGGCTACCATACTACATGAGGTCTGAGGATGCAACAATTATCTCAAGTCGAATAAGGGTACTCTACTGCACGTTTGAAAAAATCGCCAAGATTTCTTAAGTCATGTTGTAATTGTACACTTTGCATCAAATAGTAACCTTCTCTGACTTTCTTATCTAAAGTTTCGATAGTGTTAAAATATAATAGTTTTAACTTGAAAGCTTGTTTGGAATAGGAGATGAATCAATAAGTCTATTCTGTCTCATGGCTAAACTTTGTCCAACATTGTCAGATAGATTTTATCGTTTTTGAAGCTCGAATTTAAGTACAACCGCCGTGTTTTATTTGCGGCTTCTGGCTTGTACTGTCGCTGTATTCTTCACTGAGTCGTTATTTTTTCTTGTACCATACATTTGTTGTAGCATTTTGGGTGACAAAGTTTTGGTCGTTGTAAAGACTGGGCCCCAGCCAGCCCCGCTGTGGCCCCAATCCCTCGTAGGAAAGTGTCCCTTGTCCTTAACATTATACAAACATTATACCGCTGCATTGTCTTTTGGCTTCTGTACATTGCAGGCATGTTACGAAATCTACATGAACTAGAAAACATACTCTAGTTGTAAGCATTGTAAATGTGTATACTATATAACGACTTCTGGAATCGACTTGAAAAGAACAATACTCCTGTTGTAAACATCGTAAATGCTATGTTTGTCTAGTCATGCTGTCTAGCGTGTTAACTTTCTTAACTGGAGTCAAAATGTTTAACTTGATCGACTTTGTAGACACAGTACAAAACCCTATCGAAGAACTCGTTGTTGTGAGCTTTCTTCTTGAACTGGTGGCATGAATTAATCCCTTTTATCCTCGTTATTTTTATGGTTCATTTGTTGTGCAATAATCGCATGAAGTAGAACCGTTACTTACTACAACTCTGTTAAGGTCAAGGTGAGGTTGAGATCGAACTTTTCAGCGTTGACTTCAGTGGATGATACTGATGAAGAACAGATGTTGTGGTCATTAAACGAACGGCGACTCGACGGTGAGACCGAGTAACACACATGGTAGACGAAGGAGGTATTTACATTTGTGTTTTACTGAGGAAAATTTGGAAAGTTACCCAGCTTATACGCAGCTTATTGCTCATTAAAGTTTACATTCAAGTCGTGGTCTTTGACAGTTGACAAAAAGGAGTAGAGTAATGCGAGAAAGCTTGCCAAGATCATAATCAGACAAGGTCTTGGATTTCTGCTCGTTTACTGGCAAGAGTTTCGCCTGAGCATAGGGAATCAAGGTAATTCTTTGCCGTAGTTTAAGGAAACGAAAGGTTATCGTCGTGATTTAGGTTGGTATTTCCTTGAT
Organism: Chironex yamaguchii; assembly: GCA_024741275.1. NCBI lineage: Eukaryota > Metazoa > Cnidaria > Cubozoa > Chirodropida > Chirodropidae > Chironex > Chironex yamaguchii. Next base: position 8,257 of record JANTCA010050517.1, read on the forward strand.
TCAGGGTGATTTTGTCTGTCGTTCGCCATGGTATAACTTTGATAGGAAGTGGTGTGGACTGAACCATAGTTTAATATATTTATGATCTTTGGAGGAGGAAACGTTAAGTTCTAAATGTCGGTCAGAAGCAAAAGTTGTGTGTTTTCCAGCCATAAGAGGGAATTTGCTAATTTTGTCGATTTTATAATTTTGACGAGGAAAATACTTCCCATAGTAGTGAAAAAGTCGGCATCCTCACCGATTTTAAAAGTTTAAAGAGTAATCGGCAGACTTGTTAGAGTAGTCGGCGAGGCCGTTGTCTTGGGCATACGTGCATCATAGATGCTTAGCATTAGTTCTGTGTGTGGGGGGGGCGGGGCGGCGCTGTTAGCCCCTCACATGTCCAGGGCAAAGCCCTGGTGGTGGTTCATGGGGTGAAACCCCCGGAAGCTCCGCGATTTCAAAATCTTGAATTTTAACATACTTGCAAGGCCAAAAGTAGCCGGCCAAAAGTCGCTTTTCAGACAAAGTAGCTGGCTCTGTGGGCGCTTGTAGACACTTCAGACTTATAGTTATATTAAAATTTTGCAAAATTTGTATCTGCTTCTCTTGCTAAACATGTACATTTTTATAGTTCACATTTATTATTTTTACACTGATTATGAAGCTTGTATATACAATTGGAGGCGCGTTGTAAAATGTAATCAGAAGATATTTTGTACTACTGACTCCAGGGCCACAGCAATTATAGCATTACTGTTATCACAGATATTAGTTCGGAATTTTTCTATCATTTGCGTTTCAACATTAGTGCTGGTTAGTTAACTGGGCAGACTTGAACATGGTGTAAAAATGATTATATGCTCTCTACAGAGTGGCCAAGAAAGTGAATGTGTAGTCATAGAATTTGTGTTTATCAAGAATGCGAGGGCACCTTTTTATGAATGGACTGTATACACCAATTTATTTGGAATGTGAAATCGTGCCCACAGTAGAAACAATGTTATTCACAAGGCCTTGCGGTCATAATTGGTTTACTGAGTGTCCAGGATTAGATTTCTACCAAATTTGGAGAGACTTCAGTCACTGTTCAACAGAGGAATTTGGCGATGTTGGTCATCTTGTCTCATCGTAGTCGTTTTTAAGGATCGACAGGATGACTTTTATGTTCTGCTTTTGTAATGACTAATTAAATGACATTGCCGTGTCACCAGAGCAAGACGTGTTGGTAATATTATGACCAAAAGACGCCTAAAACACTGCTGTTTAAGAGTAATAATTTTACTACAATTGAAACATTACACTTTCCATGCTTATAGTGTCAATACATCTTTACTATTCATTCTGCAACAATGACAGACATCATCTACCCCATCTTTTGCTTATTGGCACTGCTAGAATTTTTAAATATTTGGGCATTCGCTCGTGATCACTTCTGCTTGTACTTCTTATTTATCATTGTTGGACTTAGTGTAAGTTTTTGTAGAGCATTGTCTACAAATGCATATCCAATTGATCTACTCATTTACTTAACGTCACGATCTGTTTGGCAATCAAGCTAATAATTTTAACCATTCAGCTTAAACTTGCACCATATCTTTGCCGTGTAACTCTGATATTTTTCTTTGGAGTCTCGTGTTATCTCGTTTTAATGTCCTTGAGAAGTTCATCTATTGCAGTGTTTCTATGTCAGCACATTGTTCAAGTTCACTTTAGCATTCTTTCAGCTGCTCTGGGCGTCATTTGTGTGCCTAATGCCCCGATGACTAATGTGTATGTAAGCACCAGTCGCACGTTGGGAACACCTGTATATGCATTAGCCCTGCTATGTTGCAAGCCGTAGCCATATGGGGTATAGGGTATCGTATTGTTCGGTAATGCCTAATGCTTCTTAATTACTTTGCCTGTGCGTAGAAAAGGGTTGAATCTTTTGCTGACGCAGATAATAACGCTGAGGCAAGATTACAGAGGACAAACAGAGTTTAAACTGTGAAACTTGAAAGATAATGTGTAATGTTAAATGACCTAGTCTTTTGACGTCTTGGTAGTGTTTGATTTTTATTTCGACCTTTTGTATCTTTTAGGGTCAATAACAGCATGGCTACCGTGCTGTTTGAACTGAAGAAAAGCGGTGACCCACAGCGGACGATTTCCTGCTTTGAGGTGAACTATTTTTTTAAAAATGCCCAACACAAAGGTTGGTCTGTTTGATGTCCCATCGTTCCCACTTTGTAGACTTGATTATTTTCTTATCCTACTTTTTTTCTTATAGTTTTGTTGTACTCCTATCCTAATCCTATAGCTTGCCTACCTCGTTCTTTGCAATTTTTCTTATCCCCTAATCCTTATTTTCCTACCTCCTTCCTACGTTCTTTCTCTTCGTCCTCCCCTCCATCTTTTCCTCCCTCCCTCCATTTTTTCCTCCCTCCCACCATCTTTTCCTAACTCCCACCCTCCATCTTTTTCTCCCTCCCTCTCTCCCTCCCTCTCTTCCTTCCTCCATCTTTTTCTTCCTCCCTCCATCTTTTCATCCGTCTCTCCCTCCCGTCTTTTCCTCTCTCCCTCTCGTCTTTTCATCCCTCCCTCTCTGCTTTCCCTCCTTCCCCATCCCTCTTCCTTCCCCCTCTCTCCTCCTTCACTCTCTTTCCCTTTCCCCCTCCCTCTTTTTCTCCTTTCCTTTTTTCCTCTCCCTCTTTATTTTCTTTCCTTCCTTCTCTCCCGTTATTTGCTTTTTATTCTTCCTCCCTATCCTTCTTTTCTCCTTACCTTTCCTTCCTGCTTATCCTCCTTTCCGCCTTGCTTATCCTCCTTTCCTCCCTACTCATCCTTCTTTCCTCCTGCCACCCATCGGTCCTTTCCTGCCACCCATCGGTCCTTTCCTGCCACCCATCGGTTCTTTCCTGCCACCCATCCTTCAATTCTCTTATTTCTCTCTCGCCTGCCCTCTTCGTCTTTGTCTTTGTCTTTTCCTTTTTATTTTGCTTCCCTCCTCCCTCCCCCTTCCATCACGCCCCGCTCGTTTATTTTCTTGCCTTTCTGCCCTTACCTTGCTCCATTTTCCTTCCTATTGCCCCTCTTTGCTAATCCACGTCTCTAGCTTCCATTCCTTCGTCTGCTCTTTCGACCCTAACTTTCGTCCTTCCCCTTCCTTCTTTTCTTCTCTAATCTTTGTCATTTTCCCTTCTTCTCTGCCTTTTGGATGTTAACCGACAATCGGTTTTTGAGTAACAAGTAAGATATCCTGATTTTTATTCTGCGTTTTAATGCACACTGCAGTGAAGCCATTAATGCTTCAAAGAAGAAGACTGCAGCCTAGGATTGATGAATTAGGAAAGTTGCAAATAAACATTTGTACTCCTTGTGTATGTGTACTATAGCCATTTTCGTTAGTTATTATAGCAATTATTCGTGTTATAACTCCTAAAGTCAAACTGGCAACGTTTCCTTTTTCCCGCAGGCACCAAGGATAGCTTAGAATACGCACAAACCTGAAAGTTTGATTGGTGAGTGATTTACATTAACGGCCAGTCACTAATTGCGCTAATAGCTTGTCTACCTCAGTTGTATATGTCTATTAAGGAATGTATTCGTCAATTTGATTTAAAAATCACCAAATACAGGTCATATTGATTAATGACAATGATCCATAATTTTCATTCCCTCTTGATAAATTTATTTCTTTATACGTTGACTTGTAAATTAGTCACTGTCAATGTTATCGTCAATGGGTCAGCTCTGTATATATTTACGGCTGTTAAATCTCACTTGCCAAGCACTAATAATAAGTACTTAATAAGCTTTATAATGTAACGGAGCAGCCCAATTAATCAACCTCTGAAGGCATGCAAAACATACACATTAATCAGTGATTACAGTACATTAGTGGTTGAGTAAGATTAGTGACATAACGACACCTTGTTGGATGCTAATATTATTTGCAAAAACATAACCTTAATGTAGTATACCTTCTCTATCTTTCTGGACATAATAGGAATAGAATTAACGAGAGAGCTCTCTTCTTTAAAAACTGGTATGTCCTTGGGACGTCATATGGGAGTGAAAATGATATGTGTTGCAGGGCAATCTAAATAGATCTAAATAGTTATTTTGATCGCCCTGGTGTGTTGGCACGGAGTCGCAGTGTGTTGTGACTCTAACATTTTGTTAGCTCAGAGTTCTCTGTAATGCTGTGAAAGGTAGTGTCAAATTTCAGTTGCCCGTTGATATTTATGGCTGGCATTGGCCACTTGAGTAGACGAACGTGCATAAGATGGGTTAGTGCATTTGAATGATCCGTTTTAGTCCTCGTCACTCAGTTGATATCAGATAAACTTCGACCTTTTGTCAATATTCTTTGGATATCTTGCAGTTTCCTAACTTTAATTTTGTGGCTAGCTGTGTCTTGTATCTGTGTCTAGGTATCTTGTAAAATCAACCAAATTTGTTTTCAGTGAGGGAAAATGTTTTTCAGCCTGAGATACTCCCTGAAATCGCCGGAAGACTCTCATGTTACTGGAGAAGTGACTGGGTGTAAGCAACGATTAAGTTGGACATGCTTTTCTGAGATATTAATTGTTAGCAATAAATGATATCGTCGAGGATACATGAGTACAATGTTTAATATCCAACAGTGGCTCCCGAAATTCCACAAACGTACTTTCCTTTGTAACAATTTAATCATAACCTGGTATTTTCTTGTAAGATAACTGGTCCTTGTCACTGTGTTTCCTTGCAATCTGTGGTAGTATATCATGTGTAGCTTTAAACTTGAGATTCATAAAATGGCGTATACATGAAATTAACTGCCAGAACTGTCGCACAGCAGTACTTATATAAAGTAGCTATTATCTAATGATGTCGAGGATGTATACATAATGGCCATATTATTGATGTTTCAGTGTAGTTCATTTTTTACAATAACAATAAACTTACATAACCAAGCAATTCTTGAATTAAGTTTAATGTTTATAAACGTATATTGCAAGTCCTCATGTTTACTGCAATCTGCTTTGTTCTGTCATTGACCAAAACTGGTGGCCTGTTGTAAAAAAACCTGCGTGTGTAAGCTATCCTTTGCAAAGTTGGCATTAACAATTTCATTGTAAGGAATTAACCATTTTCATAGCAGATAACATTTAATTTCCTCTCGGACGTGTTAAAGTTGAAAAGACTTGCAACTATGTAAGAATTTAATCTGTTAAATAGCAACTTCGATTTTCCTCCATCTTAGTTTCAATAAATATGACACAGGGCAAGCAGTTGTCGAAAATAAGCTCAGGATTAAGATGTTACTATCACAGGTTAGTACTATGGTCAAATCGACGATACACCATTCATGAACTCAGTTTGATAACAATTTCATTCAGTTGGAAACTACATTTAACATATAACTTATCATTTATATAGTTACCTTCTTATTTAATTAGTACACACACAGAAGTGGTTCTGATAATCATAGTTTTTAACGTGAATTATTGTTACGTTGCTAATATATGTTTATAAATACACTTATGGCATAAAGTAATCTTTTTGCCGATACGTGCACTTATCATTTCTTTGCTTTACAATCAAAGCCTGTCATTGATACATCTGCATCTCTGAGAGATAACCACTGTCAATTACTTGCGAAGAAACGTGGTGCCAGGTATGGCACCTCCCACTGTTCCTTTTCGCGTTTTTTGTTTTTGGAACGTGAAATTCAGGCTTGCGGAGAATAATCAGCATGGACATGGAGTAAGCGTACAGTGAAAACAGTGTTGCAGCTTGATTGCCCCTTTGGAGAGGAGAATGAACGACATGCTGGCCACAAGGCCTTGGCCCTTCCACAAAACCGATGTGTAAGGATTTTTTCCACAAAATTACAGGGAATTGCACAGTAAAATCGCGAAGTGAAAGCATTAGTACACTTATAGAATTGTATATCCAAATGAATGTTACAAAACGTTAGTTTTAATACGGAATAACAATGTTTTGAGTAAAAGGCATTGCCGATATGCTTGGTTTACAAATTGGTTAAACATTATGGAGTGTCTTGTGTCTACATGTGTCACATCTCACGGAAAAGTGAATTTGAGAATTTTTCTTACTGACGCCGCTAGACCCTCTGTTTGACTGGTCATAATAGCCACTGTTAATTTACTATGCTTCCAGTAGTGGATATTACAGGGTTTTTTATCTGTTTTCTTTATTAGAGGATATCACATCTAGAGAATAATTAGAAACAGCTTCACCCAGTCACCAAGTAGCTGTCTCTGACTTGTAGCGTCATTGTCAGTAGACCTCATTCAGTATACACTCATGGCTTACCTCTTTAGTTCATGAATGGTGGCTGTCGCAAACATAATTTTAAATGCGAATTTTACTACACATAAACACCACAAAACGTATTAATTTTAAAAACGTACGTAATAACACACATTAAATACACAAATGGTAATAATCACATTAAACATTCAATGCACAGCATTCATAATACGTTTCTGTTATTGTGCATGCCTTGACAAATTTGGTGTAACATTGTAATTGCTAAGTTTTCTCTGCTTGTCTTGGTATTAAACCGTTGCTAGTGTCGTTAAAGCACTGCAGATGCGTAAAAATTTTGTGTACTTCGTAGATAACATAATCATTTTGCTTACGAAATTTTGCTCTTTTGACTTTAACTTGACTCCGGATAAGACTTCTTTGTCAAAAAATTCGGAAATACAGGCCTTTCCAAAACCCAGTAGACACAACGTCCTGGGGCTATGGCTGTGCTTAAAGTCTCTGTCATACAGGTGTAAATTTTTAATTTGATCGAAATCTGATGGGTTTTGAGGATTTTTCTCACGAGTTTCAAAATATCCAAAAAGACTTAGTACACAGCATTGTTGTAGACCATAAATTTCTACTAATTATCTATCTGTTCGTTCGTGGCTCTGACTTTTTATCTGTCCTATTTTTTATCTATCTACCCATCCATCAACCATCCATCAATCAATAAATTAGTCAGTTAATCAAACAAACAAACAATCAATCAATTCATTCCTTCTATCAAATCGATAGATATGTGTCATTTTGTCTATATCGAACCATGCATCCATCCAACCGTCCATCCATTTATCCATCCATCCATCCATCCATCCATTTGCATACCTGTATATCTGTTTATATATGCCATGCCGTCTCAAAGGTTTGGCTAAGGATATGTAAACTGCTTCTGGATTTGTTCATCCAATAATGATCTTATTTGCAATGTGTAATGACAAGTAGTGTTTACTTTATATTTAAATCATCTTTAAACATTAAAATGTTTATAACAGAGCAATTTATTAACACATTCCAATAGAGGGATTATAAAATCAGACAACATGTTTCCAAGCTATGGTGCTTCTTTCTTATCGTCTTCACAATGGATGCTCAATGCTTTTGTGTAAGTAATTTCTTAAAATACGTTTCAGCTCCTAACATTAAATAAATGGTGTTCTTAACGGTAATTTGTAGGTAGGATTGTCCTTGTATAAATAAACATGTAAATATTAACCAGATATAAGGCATTTGAAAGTCATATATTAAAAGCGTCAGAAATCGTTCAGTAACATTTTGTTTTATTCAAGTAATTGATGCCTTCACCGTCTACGAAAGTGGCACAAACTCTAGTGACGGATTGAGGGTACTTTTCTTAAAATGTGCGGTGTGATCATTGATCGCATTAAGCCTTTTCTCGGACTACACTGTCTTACTTTTTATGATGATTGTTATCGTAGCTCAAGGGGACCGTGAGGCTATTAACATGTTGCTTTAGAGATAGTAAATCTCACAGTTTCTCCAGCTAACATTGTAGCATCAGAAGGATGACAGTTTCAGAGCTTGTGGCTTGTATCTCCTTGGGTTGACATGTGTACTGTAGCAAAAGCATACCTTTAAGGCCTTGTCCATTTGCATCAGTGTTGGATTTGTTAGGAATTGAGGCTTCTGCTCGTTGGAGGTTGCAAGTACGATTCACTTCGGCTACCCAGCTATTGTGATTATGCTCCACTCGAGAAAAAAAAATATATATATATACATACACACATATATTTCAAGAACTAAACACTTTTTACGTTTCGTTAAGTATGATTTTAGCGCAATGTCGCAAATTTTCAAGGCAATATATATATATATATATATAGATACACACATACGTATGTACGTACGTATATGTCTGCTGAGATAACGTAAAAATGTCTGGCACTGACTAAGGCGATAGCTAAACCCACAAGATCAAATTGAAGGACTTAATAAAGCCATTGGTATCACGAATCGAACCCTAATTAAATGAGTAGGAGGGAATATTGATAATTCCATTTTATGCACTGCGCCAGCTACTACTTCTCTGAGTTTGAAAGTAGATGTTAAATTTCCTTTAACTACTGCTTGACTTGCTTTAAGGCATACTTGTAACTCCAGATGATTGCGGTATTGTAAAGAAGATAACATCGATGATTGTCAGTGAATTTAAGTTATCATGAGAGCATTCCAAAGAAATTGACCAGAAACTATGTGAAACGTTTGAATTTTTTTGATCAAGTATTTAACAGTTTAACATAGTGGTAAACACTTAGTGATATCAGATATTAAAATAAAGCTAACATCAGCACAGTATATACTTAAGCGTATCCTTTGACCTATCATTTGATAGGGCAGGACGATGTCTTTAATTCTTAACTGCTAGGCGCCAGCATCAAGAAAACCTTTGACCTGGCGAATTCAAAAGAGTTTTTCCTCTTATTAAGACTTCAACTCTGAAACATGACTACGAAAATTAGAATTGAGATTTCTTATTACTGAATACTTGTCATTAATAAAGGAGAATTTGACTTAAGACTGGATATATTGAGTGCAATATCTGAAAGTATTTATCGATTTCATTCTCCATTCAGATCGCCACTGCGAATCGCTTCCACTACATCTCGCTCTACCATGGCAACAGAGGCACTTATTGCAGCAGAATGTCAGATGCACAATTCAGGTAAATGGCTAACTGCCTTGTTTCTTGTTGTCCAAGTCTTTTGGCACTGATAGTAAATCCTCGTTCTTCCGATCGCAGTCAAAACTAGCACAGGCACTTTTTATTTTTCACCTTTCATTCGTGGATAACTTACTTTCTTCATATTTAATAAACATTCATTCAGTGCCGACTGACAGAATGGAAAGTGCAAGTCAAATGGTGAAAATGAGCGCAGTTAAACTTTATTCGTAATATTTTGAATAACTCAGGAGATACAGAAACACCAGTATAATATAATTCTCTTGACGATTCTTGGTGTAAATCGCCGTAGCACATTGATACAGCTAATCAGTCACGTGGATTTAACTTTCACTAACCGAAACGTTTGGCAACAGCTCTAGAATGCGGCAAGCAATAGTACCAAGTCTAAGCGGTGTCCTTTTGTTGTTTACTTATCGATACCGGTTGATTGCGGCAAATGGTTAGATAACGTCAGAGCTGATAGCCCTCAAAACTGAGCAGTAGTCGTAGATGTATGTATTTTAAGGTTTTGTAGATGGACTTCACACAACACTCTTCCTCGTCCATTGGCACTGTTTAAGTTGAAGAACGCCATACGATTTCTGAAGAGTGACAAAGCAGTTAGATTGGATAATGTGCACACGGAGTGTCCAAAGAACCTTCGACCAGGTGTCCTTGACTGACTAAGACAGGTTTTAAACGACCGTATGGAGAAAACACTGATCCTCTTGAACCGACGGTACGCTTACTGGGTTGCTGGTCATATAGATAAGGAAATCCCTGTTGATATTTACCAAGCTGGCTAATTGCAAATTTTCAGTGGGCGTATCAAAAAGAGTACCAGGGCTCCTTTTTGAGGTGGATTTAATCCATGAGATTAAAACTCAAACTAAAATACGCTTCTAGAACGAATCGTATCTTTCAATGCAATGCGGTGGTTAATTAAATGACTGTTGGTTGACCAAGGTAACAACGTGGTGCCCTCGAGATGGTATACCCAGCAGAGGTAGATCGTCCAAAATATGGAAACATGACATCAAAGAATTGGACAGGAATTTTAGAAGTCATACTTTGGACAGGGATCTTTGGGAAAGCACGAAAGAGGCCTTCACCCAGCAGTGAGCATAACCTAAAGCTAATGTGGTGATGATGATGAGTATCTTTTGATAGGTAATCAAATGGTGCGAAGCATCATAGAATGTGCTTCTAATCTTGATCGAAGAGGGATCGAAGTAAATTTATATTTCGGTTTATATTGTACGTAAGGACACAATAATGTCACTTTCAGAAACAGTTCATGGCACTAATGCAACTCTTTGTAGCTTATGTCTAATGAAGGAGAAATATGATATGAGAAGAACAAGAACAGTGTCTTGCGAAGTACTGGTTATATCATTTAACCATTCCAAGTGGTTCTTCGCAATACACGCTATGGATGGCAAATTTGACCACGTAACATGACGTAGTCTGGATAGCTGGATGGAACTAAAGTAAGACCTATATTTATACAAAACTCTTGCATGGCAATCCACACACAGAATAAAGACCGTCTTTATGTCAGGATTGCCAGACTGTATTTAACGAAATCTGTTCCAGGCCACAGTAGTGATCGACTGGGTCCCCGACCCCGGCCGGGGATGGCCCTCCCAGTCCTGACCCTGATAGAATATGCTTTGGAGTGGGAGAGCCCAGTCCAAATTCAAAATTCAAGATGTTGACTCCAGAGCAGAAAGCTGCGAAATTGGAAGTTGGTGATTTGGCCTATCATCACTTGCCATTTGAGAAGTAGCATGTGCATCTATAAGATGAAGTTCTTATTTCTCCACATGTTTATACTTCATGCAAAATATAAATAGAATTAGGATCTGAAATATAAAAAAATTGATTTTCCATAGTCTTTCAGGATGGACCACTTTGTACAAAATATATTCCCTTATGGGTTTCACATATCTTTTTAACGTGACCAAACTACCCCCACTTTCCCAGTATATTTGCATTGAACAATCGTTTTGTGGTACTAAACTTGAGAATCACCTTGAAAATTTGCGACATTACGCCAAGACGTACTTACAAACTTTAAGTTTGTATTTAGCGCAGTGTCGGAGATTTTCCAGGCGATGACTCATTGAGAATACCAGCGTGGTATTACTCCCCAAAATCATGGCTTAATACCTTCCAACATTGTTTTTTTGAGAATTAAATATACACTTTATAAAAAGTTATGCTCTTTTTTTCTTAAAACACTTATCCCCGACCCCGATGCGACGGAATATTTGTCTCCCAGTCGATCACAATGTAAAGAGTGTTCCTCAAATTTGCACAGGAGTCAGTCCTGAAATGACAATCCTGTGATTTCTACTCTAATCCGACTTACAAACCCAAACTATCCACAATCATGTGAAACACAGGTTATTTACACATTTACATGTTTCGTGTGACACGATAACGAGGCTTAGAACCAAAACGAGGTTACTCCCGTTGAAGCCTACTGTTTCTACTTAAAAAAGATTCGAATGGCAAAGAGAAGACGTACATGTGGCTACAAATACAAGGAAGATACTAGCATGACATGATTGACATTGATTGCCCTCAGTAATAGCTATGCCCTCAGTAATTGCTATGCCCTCAGTAATAGCTATGCCTTCAGTAATTGCTATGCCCTCAGTAATAGCTATGCCCTCAGTAATAGCTATGCCCTCAGTAATAGCTATGCCCTCAGTAATAGCTATGCCCTCAGTAATGGTTATGCCCTAGCAAATTTAATTTGTAGCGAGTGCGCACGTGTGTATTTGAGGTTTTTGAGGGTGTGTTTATATCTGTCGGGTGGAAGAGGGCCTGAAGGTAATTCTAATGCCAGTTTCTCTAGAGAGGGGAACTCCCATCCAGAACAAGGAAAAATTGAGTGATATCACTTTTACCCGAGATGGGAGATGTGTCGTGGGCATGGACAGCTAGTTTTTAGAAATTCTTCCCAGTGATTTTGGTGTTGTTCACAATAGATACCGATGGCGGTATTCAGAAAACTATGAACTCTTTCGGTAGCATCATTCAGGCGAGGTCGAACAGCAGAGGTGAAGACGTGTTTAATGCTGAGTAAATTTGTTAGCAGGTGGAGAATGACATTAAGAAATTTGCCACTTCGATCACTATGAAGTACAGATGGAAAAACGAATGGCAAGCAGACGTCATTCAGAAGGGCAGGTGCTGTAGTAGTGGCTCTCTTGTGAGACACTGGAAAAGCCGTGATAATAGTTTGAAAAAGGACATACAACAGTGAGAATCCATTTGTTACCAATAGATGAGGGGGTAATTCACCACCATAATCCACATGTACGGTATGACAGGGTGGTCATATAAACATTTTTGATTGGACCATGTGGTTGAGTGAGGGACTTGAAACATTGGAATGATGGCACCGGCGCACCTAATTCTGAACATGTTTGGCCGTTGAGTGCGCAGGAAAGTTAGGCAATTGTTATGGTTGCACTTAGCCAGATTGCGGGAGATGAATAAAACCGATCTCCTACTGACCAAACACAAGTTGTAGCAGATTTGGAAACAAATTAACAACCCAGCTAACAAGAAGAAGTCTAATAAAATAAAGATAAACATTTACTACAGTTAAAATAATTAGTTAAAACTAGTCAAGTTCACTTGAAAATCAATTGAAATTATCAAAGTCTATACTTAAGAGTCCAGATAGTATCACGTGACCACAAAAGAGGATCTTCGGTTCAAGGAAAGACGCATCTTGAGCATGACAGGCAGCTGAAAGAGTATGGTCTTGCATAACCGGACTAGAAGGCGGCTTACATGATTCTCTAGCTTCAGAGTCCCTCCAGGTGGAACACAACAGGTTGGGCGTCCGTCGTCTCCAGTTTCAACTCCGTTGGAATGGGAGTCGTTCTGGGCTTAAATAGTGCCCTCCTTCTAAGGCATTGACCCTCCAGGGCAATAGGTCTTTATATGGTTATATTTTGAGTGATGTCTTGATGCCTATCCCACTCCAAACGAGGAAACGGCCAATGCCTGAGTTGCAGGAAGCACTGATTTTCCTGACAAAACGGAACTAGGGTGTATTCCGAGGAGCAAAACATACCCTCGGGGTCGGAAGGCAGATACATAACACAATCCATATAAATAGTTTGGATTTCAACTGCTGTGTGAGCCCTAAATATCCTGTCAAAATTTGTTTGCTCAAAGGTACAGATGACATCGAAAGCACGGGAGTCTTGTTGGCATTGCTGCTTGAGGTAGGATAGCCAGTACCAAGTTGGAATGTTTGCTGATGAGAAAACAAGTGATATGGTCCAAAAAACGATCGAGGTCCTTCTGACCCCTGAATTGCAGCAGAGTTAAGGAAGGAAAGGGTATCACTCCTTGAAAATCCCATTTGTGGGTAAATGTGAACAGTTCTAAGACTGCCAGATAAAAGTCCTGGATCTGCTGTTTTGTTCTGGTAAAACACGTAGCCGTGGTAAAACACTAACAGCACACTGGTATTCCACTAATTTTGTAAAGGGTTTTCCGCAAATTTGCGCAGAAGTCAGTCAAGAAATGACAATCCTTCCGATTTGTACTCTAATCCGACTTACAAATCCAGACTGCCTACAATCATGTGAATCACACGTTATCTACACATTTACAAGTCACGTGTTACACGATAACGAGGCTTATAACCAAAACGAGGTTGCTCCTGTTACAGCAAGGCCACAGAGCTCCTGTATTAATCTGAAATGTGTACCCTAATTCAGCAACAAGGAAGATCTGTGAACAGATGCTATACTAAGTTAATATGCTCCGCTCTAAATGTACACCTCAGTGAATACGTATCCAACTGTGATCTGTATGAAGACCTACAGATAATCTTGCTTTGATTCCAAAGACGACGTATTTAGTTTACGAGCAAATCTGTGCTGATCGAACGATGAGATTGCTCCGAACTTTGTTCCGTGGCATTTAACTCTAGATGGAGATGGAACGTTGCGTTCGTTGCTTGCTCTAAAAGTGTAATGAACAGAATTCAGTGGGATAGACTATCAAACTCCCAGACTACGTCGTGTTTTATGTTCGGACAAGTACCGATTTTGGAGCAGAAGTAGCAATGCTAAGAGTATGATAAGCTGTTGTAGACGACCAGGAAACATTAGTGTGACAAACACTTCGGGCAGTTAAGAAAACTAAAACTGTAGGATTTAAGAAATGTGATAGATTAAAGCAAACCGCCCCTTGCTACGTTTCTTCATTGCTATCTTTTCATCACTATGTTCCCTCTTTATACAATAATACTTTTTTCTTTATAGCCTTCCTAATTCCTTCTTTACACGCCACATATCTTGTCTCTCCTTGTTGTCTTGCAATATACGCTAGTTATTTGATAGCCCTTTACTTATTGCTTTATGTTTCCCTGAAATTCACCACCGCTTTCTTCTCTCTAGTCCTCTAACTGTTCGCTTAGTACGCTATGAGCACCGTTCAGGTTTGTCATGAATTAGTTTTCGTACGCAAATGATACCATCTTATTGCACAATTCGGAGACCTTAAAAGTTTTTCTTGGTGTCTATGATTGACGCGATCGCACATTTAGGAAAACATCATAATTTTTGTGATACCTTTCGCTAAAAATTTAAATGCACTCGTTCATTCAGGCTCTTACTTCATCCCATGTTTACCACTTTGAGTGCTTTCGTTTGGAGAAGGCTTCTTGTAATCTCTTTTAAACGAGCAATAAACGCGTCGGTTTTTAATCTCCTTTTATTGAGCATGAATTGACTGTGGTCATAAGTATACGCACCACCAGTTGATTAGGATTACTTCCCTGGATAATTTTGTTTTGTTACGCAGTTTTACGTGAAGTTTAGGTGTGTAAAATCTACCAGCTTTGGTGATTTGCAGTAATGGCGCCAAAATCGAACTTTTAGGATGAGCAGTTGTTAACGTTGGCTTTGCTAATGAGCGGACGTTTTGATTCAGGTGTCACTTTCTGGTTAGGATGTCGTTATGGTTTTGGTTGTAGGGCTGACTCGTCGACATGTTTTTATCATAAACAGTAATGGTATGGCCTGTTTGCTGAAAAATTTTGTATCGGATGATATTCTTTATCATCAAGGATAAAGCTCTGTCGGGTTTCTCACACTAGTTTGGTGACTCGTTTCCGCTGAACTCTTTTTATTATCAAATCATTACTGAGAATATTTCTAGTTAACTGTGCTTCTTTTACTTTATTGCTTTTTCTTTTCCTTAATCAGAACTGTCAAATGGAGGCACGTACTGGGGGTCCGCGCAAGATTGCCGGACTAGTGAAGCAGGCGACTTACTTCAGTCTCCTGCTGACCTTACATCATATGATGCTTCCAGCAAGGCTAAAGGCAGTGGAAGGGCAGACCCGTCTGGTGTCGTGTTTACGGACAAAGACATCAACGATATTGTTAATATTCCTCTTGATAAGCATGCTGTAGACACAAAGAGTCCTGAGAGCAGGGAGATCTTAGACCTCATGGACCGTGTGTTAAACACCCCCACTGGTAACAACAGGTTGAGTCAAGGATCTAGGACATCAACTGGGTCAAGCAGTTCCATCGAATTTTCAAACACGTCCGGGCCTCGGAGTTCGATGGACATATACAGAAAAGTGGCGTCACCGGAGGTTGTTTCGCCAGTCCTGACCTCCTCAGCTGACAGAGCGTCCATGACAAGACCGCAGATGGTTGCAAAAGAGATCCTAGTCACTGAACAGAGTTATGTCAAGGACATCCAAGAGGTCATTGAGGTGTGTTTATCTTCCCTTCTATGCTCTTTGTTGACCTTTGGGCATGATTGACACTAGTTGTTATCGATGGGTGCTTTTATTTTGTGCGTGACGTTTGTCACTTCTGCTAAGGTGAGCGTCTCATCGAATGATTTTCCTTCAGTCATTAAGACAATTGGCGGTCACCTGTACACAAACATGTTGATATATCTATCATATTCAGTATGATAGACAGTAGGATATTTTGTATGTTGTTCATTGCCATGCGTTCAGTCGGCGAGTTGTTACAAGCATTTTACGCTGATCAGTGTCAGTTATCCATATGTTATTGACATCTGATACTGACAAAATTCAAAAATCAAAGACATAACAATAATAATAAGTCCTCCTTCCACTTTACCCACGCCTGTGTTTCGGTTGGTGAGGC
This sequence comes from Chironex yamaguchii, assembly GCA_024741275.1. Lineage (NCBI taxonomy): Eukaryota > Metazoa > Cnidaria > Cubozoa > Chirodropida > Chirodropidae > Chironex > Chironex yamaguchii. The sequence continues at coordinate 24,397 of JANTCA010050517.1, forward strand.
ATGAAATGCCCTCGGCAATCCTTTATGTCCCAATGGCCCGTTCGTTTCAGGGTTATTTCCTGGGGCGGCAAGTGCGATTTTTTTTTGTTGTCCTGTGATTTGAAGCAATAGTGATGTTACATTCTTTACTTTCACTCTGTAATTGTAGCAAACAAAAATGTAATCCACACGGGAAGTGGACATAGGAATAGTAACACCTTTAGTAACATATGCCAGAGTGGTGTATGTTATGATGTATTGCAGACAATTTCTCTTCCGTAGGGCTATCTATACCATATGCATCATCACGGTATGACTGTGATGGATATCGACACTATTTTCGGAAACATCGAAGACATCTTTAACTTTAACAAGTAAGTGAACGTGCGTGGGCTGGGGGTGGTAGACATGTCATAGGAGAGCCTCTGTTGCTAGATACAGTATTTGAAAGACTGAGCTATGTGCTAAGTGCTTAGCGTTTTACGTATTGCTAAGTCCTTAAAATGCAGATGCTTGATTGAACGTCAACATTTCCCTCTTTTAACTTTCATGGCCTCATTTCACATTGTTGACGAGACCATTGGTGTTGATGCAAGTTAGAAAGGTGTGTTTGGTCTCCACCTTTGAGTACTTTTATACATTTATATATACTTAAGATTCAGACTTAAGTGACGTCATCAGAATAAATAGGTCTATTATTTTCGTTGGTGTGAGATTTGTTGATCTTTTTTACTACTACTTATGCTAAAATTATTGCTTGACGTGTTCACCAATACCATTTTTTGGTCGTAAAAAATCAAATTATTATGTAGTAAAGTTCAACAGCGCACAACACCATATGATGCAGAGCTGGATTCATTTATATCAAGTGTTACTAAAGTCACCATAGAATTATCAAATCAAATATGAGTTAGGCTTGAAAATGGGCAATTACTCTGTTTGCAGGGTTTCTAAAAATAGCTTAAGTAGAAAGTGGTTATTCGAATTTTTAACTGGACAATGATATTTTAAAGTTGCATCAGTTTCACGGGTTTTCAAAAATGCAGTGGTTTATGTTTTATACACAGTGTGCAAAAAGAGTCTTATAGCTATGTGTACATCTTTTTTTAAAAAAGGGGACTCTTGGATGAGCTGGAGATGTGCCAGACGGACCCAGTGAGAACAGCCCAATGTTTTGTAGATAAGGTAAGATGGAGCAATGGTTAGTATTCTATTTCAATTGAAAACTAATATTAGAACATCACTGACTTCTTGTCAACTACTTCGTACTTAAAACATTGGTGACAGTAAGACTACCTCCCTGGAGGAAGATCAGTGAGTATTTTACAGAGGGGATGGCGTATTGTTAAAGACATCTGTGTTATTGATTGGCTTGTAGAACAGTGCGTAGTCCTAGCCTTTGTTTGCATTTCTTGCCTTCAGTGAAAAATAGATATCTTGGCTGACTGTTGCATTTACTTATTTCCCAAGATTTAAACTGGAGATCAACATCGTTAATGGTGTAATGCTTTCTTTTTTGCGACAACTTTTTAATTTTGTCCTCAGTTCTCAAAGTGACTCAAAGTCATGACTCCACGGTACAAGCAAATGATTATACTGCCCCTGGTAACCAAACATGCGGAATTATTTGCATTTATCGGATACAGTCTTTCACTCGCTTCTAAGTTGTATTATGGTTGGTACCTTTATATTCATACCAATGAATTTTTAACACGTCTTTTGAGGTACAGGGTATAGTTGCTTTATATTAGGGATGGCAAATACGTTCAACAGCAACTGTTTCTGTGCCCACTCAGCTCTGCTAAAATCCTGTTTCCGTAGATAAACGGTATAGAGGTCCTCTACTGGAGGATCATGGTCATTGCAGTCGTACTTTGAGATTTTGTCATAACTTCTAGGTATTGAAATGATTTAAACGCTTTGTCAGAGGTCATATCATAAATAATTCGGTTTTCACTCGTCTGTATTTTAGGGTCAAGGCTTCAACTCTCTATATGTCCAATATTGCACCAATTATCCAGAGTAAGTATCCTAATACGGAAACTGTTAAGCACTTAAAGGACTCTAAACTGACATGGCAGTCTGCATATTAACATTTTTCAGTTGCCATCCATTTTGTACACCCACCTTAAATTGGATCTCATATTCTCTCCACTTTCTTCCCCTACTTTCTACCGCCATGTAGTGTATACCGTCTCAAACCATTCCCTCAATCGCCTTAGCTTTGTTTTGTCATCACCCAGAAAGTCGCTGTCAATGTTACTCACATTTTGTGTTCTGTTGACATTCTTGTCGCTATATTATGTCTTTCTCCTTTTTTTGTCTTTCGATCGTTTCTGTTGCACGTTATTGCATTTCTTGCCCTTGTCATTTTGTTTGTTTTTATACATAGCATGTTTGTTTCGATGCGTTCTGTTTATTGCTTTTTTGCTTTCTTCTCATTTTGTCATTTTTCGATTCCCACTTCCCTAAGTCGTATTTCTAAAATGAGATTATGCAGTAAGATGCATGAGTTGTGATTCGATTTTTTTAAGGTTAATAGTCAAGTAGAAGTATTTTTGTGTTTTTTAAGGGAAATATTTAGTATATTTTATTTTATTGACCACGTTAGTAGAAGATCTCGGTATACAAGGCGAAAATGACAGTATCTTGCTTTAGACCAGTTGTATTTCTGTTTAGTGCTATAATTACGAAGAGTATTGACCTGAATTGCTGTGTAGCCTTTAACATGGACCTTAACAATTGGGAGAAAGAAGCTCAAGCCAAAGTGTACTGACGCAGCTTTATTCATAAGGGTGCCGGTCAGTGTGAAGCCAACAGACGCACTGCTCCAGAACTGAGACGTCAGGAGAGAAAGGCTCGTGCCGATGATTCATCCTTTGCAGCCACTTTCCCATGTCCCCGGTGTCAACGAACATTTCGTGCAAGGATTGGCCTAGCAAGCCATCTGCGCACCCACAAGAAACCAAACTGATTGATGACAGGATGGTCATGGTCGAAATCAACGTACTATCTCTCTCTCTGTCTCTCTCTCACACACACACACACACACACACACACACACACACACACACACACACCCACGCGCACACACACAAACACAAACAAACACACACACACACACACACACACACACACACACGCACACACACAGAGAGATGTTATCGATCAATAAACTGAGTAGTGGTTTGAATCCTGCTGCTTTTGGTGGTTGGTATTTAGAAATTTAAAATATTTGTGTTTAGGAGCGTAAGCTGACAGAGGTGTCTTGCATCAAAAATAGGGATGGATTGAGCATCCTGCAGAGTTTGCCCTGAAAAAAGGCAAATTTAATAACCCTATTGACCCTAGTAATGGAAAAAGTATTCTTCAAGGCTCTGTTTTAGATATTTTCAAAAGGCGATCACCACCACTGATTAGACACCACTTCACTTTATCAGTAAGCCTACATTCTTTATCGCAAAAATTTCTCAATAAACAATAACCATAAGGCAATGGAATGCATGACAATAATCAAGTACATTGAGTAATAACATTTATACAAATACACAAGTTATCTTGCAAACTAAACTTTCCAAAACGATCTTAGTTATGAACGAAAAATTACTATGTAACTAAGGCTGAACGTACGTTTGACCATTTGCGATTTAAGGCCGTACATTTCCTAGTTTCACTGGGCAAGTTCTTTAACATTTATAACATCGAGACTGTCTGTTTGTTTGCAACAAGACGGTGATGTTCCATATAGGTCAGTTTTTCTCACGTGGTGTGTATGCATATTTTTCTGGCAGGGCATCAGCCTTCCTATCGGAAGTACTAAAAAACAAAGAATTCAGCGATTTCTTTCAGGTAAGTGGGGCCCAAACAGTGCATGTGGTTTAATGATGATGATTATCGTATGCCTTCGAATTTGCCCAACCACGTTCCTGCATCAGGCTCTAAGTTGTGGAGAGAACGTAGCCCTCCAGGGCACCGGGTCAAAGGGCAATCGTTCACAATGAGACTGATTGTCTGTTGGGTCCCACAGTCACATAGTGGCGATTCCACATAGCCCCAACTTTGAAGAGAGCTACGACAAGACCCGCAATTGCCTCTGAAGCGGTTAAGGTTACACCATTATTTTCTCTGCAAGTCCATATTACCGGGGGCCACAGTGGGACCAGAAGTAAGGTCCTTGTTAGGAGCACTAAAGTCGTTCCATTTTTTGCGCCAGTTGTTAATTACTGAGTAGTTATCGTCAGGAGTGTTTGTCCAGATGGGCTTACGGGATGTTAGTCGTAGCCTTGGGTGGGATTGTAAATCGTGTAGCAAAGGAAGGTTGTGGATGCCATTGATGGACTTAAGCAGCCTTGCTGATATTGCTTCCCTTCGAAGGTCAGCCGGAGCGATGTTAGATAGGACTGGTTATGTTAATCGTTTTGGGGAATTTCGTGCAAGAATCACAGTGTCATTAGGGAACTCGAAAGCTAATGTATGCAAATAGATCAATCATTTTTTTGTGGCAATAAAAGTATCATCTAGGTATGAAGCACACTATAGTTGTTATTGTGCGTGGAAGACCCCTAATGGATGGTCAAGGAGGCCCGGCCTTTTCCCCAGTTGAGGCCTTCAGCCTCTCTTTGCTTGTAAACGAGGGGGGACTGGGGATCGCTTGCTTGTTGCTTTTAGTGACTTTTGTCGGCTCGTTACTCTCACTGCGTCAGCAATATATGCATTGTACTATATCAGTTAGATCGTTAACGTTCGTTGTAATGGCTAATGTTGATCGCTGTATAGCACCCGTTTGTTTTTCCTGTTTTTGCATTTAAAAGCTTCCTACCCCTTCCACCTCAACCTATCTCATCCCGAGAAATTGAGCTAGGATTCCTTAACTGAATTTTCAAACTGTATTTTCTACGGGTTGAATTTACTATAGTCAACGCACTTTTATGTTAAGTGCACTTCTTTAAAACGCGTTACTGTATCCAGTGACCCTGGTATGTTACTGACTCCTGAAAGATTTAAATTTAAGTTTAGTATATCCTTTTTATTACCTGAAGATTGGGCAGGTATCTTCCCTTGTCTTTGGAAAAATGGCACCAGTATAGCTCACATCAATAATACGAGTATTGGGTTGTGACTAAAGCACAAAAAAGGCTCTTCTCTTTGTTAAAGGATTGTTTCTTGTTTCTTTTTGGATACGAGAACTTTATTTATATGTCAACTATGCAACTTATGTTTTATCGCAGGAGAGAAAGCAAAACATCGGCCATGCTCTGCCACTTGAAACTTACCTTTTAAAACCTGTTCAAAGAATTCTGAAGTACCATCTTTTACTGGAGGTAACAACTGACCACCTAGTTTTATGTAAAATGTAGTAGTTTCCAGTCCTCCTTCAGTATGGTTGGAAACTTGTGTTTGAATACCCACTCGGGAAGATAAGAGATCACGTTAACAACAAATGCAATGATCCACTTTCATTTTGTATGTGCAAAGGCAGAGTGTGAAAGCTGTGCTGTTGTGTATGACAATATTATGCTTGTTGAGATTGCCGTATGACTAAACTTTGCAGTTCTGTTTTACGATACCATGCTACAGCGATGAAGTTCTGTAAGGTAGCGTTTAGTCGGAGACCCGACCTGGGCCCTGGCCTTGACCGACTGGCAACGCTAGTCGGAGAAAGCCCACTCGACTCCAACCAAAATGTGGGAGTCAGTTGGGGAGTCTTAGTCGGATTGCAGTCCATTGCTATTGGAAATTGTAGGCAATTGAATTACCTCATGTAGCAGCCTTGGTTAAAAAGTGTTCGTTGCCTCCATCTGGTGCAGTCGCCAGTGAGCACGAATTTAAAGTTTCATCTGAAATGACTGATGAAAATCGTACCCGAAAATGCGAAAAAGATTGTTCTTGAAATGTAATTTGAGGGCGCTTGGCTATCATAGCTGGAGTTGGTGTCCGTCTAGGAACTCGCACTTATACATTGCTCACATTTACCTTGACCCCAACTGGGTAAGTGCTCACCCCGACCCAAAGGAATCGGGTCCCCGACCGAACGCTGCTGTAAAGTATGACCATGTTTTTACTTGATGTGTGGAATTGATGGAATGCCGGACCTTTGCAAAATCACTGATCAAAAGTTTTTTACGTCAAGATAAATGAAAAAATTGAGTTAACAATAGGATACGAGGTACTTGAGGGGGGCAGTATACACTATCATATTATCTCGTTTGCTGTTGCTGTATTAGTACAACGAAAATGTCAAGTAAATTGTGTCTGAGTATGATAATGGCGATCGAACTTGATCTATTGTTAGTCTGCTCAGAACGTTTTCTGCATTATAAATCGTTTCAGAAAGTACTTTGAAAGTGGACGGGCATTTTTCATCGTATATACATCTAAAGTTGTTGTGTGCAGTAGCTATGGAATCGCTCGTTGATGAAGACCGTCGCTTTGTCTTTCTTTTTAGGACATTGCCAAACATTATAAACAAAATGACGAGGGAGAAAAAGTCATTCAGGTAGGATAGAGTGTAGTTTGTCTGGACAGTGTCAGTCGCTGACAATTGCCTGTGTTATTTATCTTTATGTTACTTAAGGTTTAGTTACTGTTCACTGCTTATGCTTATATTATTTCTTGAAAGAAATTAACTGACATGATACATCCTCCCACTCTAAGGTCAAGTGTGATCGACGTTAGCTTTGTATGTTGTCAATATTTGATTGCACTTATGCTGAAGGGATTTCATCAGTACAAAGCATATTATGTAGGTCATACTTGTATACGACACGTGTGATTGTATATACACTTTGCATCCTTTTTAGGTGTCTTCATGCGTAAGATCCTATTGGACTGCAGGATTGTTAGAAATTACTTGAGAAACAAACTTATACTCTAGACAAGTACTGTGTACATTCTTATTACTAACTGAGTTTTGTAATACAGACAAAGTAAACTTAAATGTTTTTACTTCACAGGCTGCAGTCCTGGTGATGACTGATGTGGCAGACTACATCAATGAAATGAAAAGACTTCAAGAGGATGCCATAAGAGCACAGGAGATCCTTAGCCGAATCACTGATCTAGAGGTACAGATTCAGTACATTTGCAATTAATGGTGATACAGAGTGATAGTCTCTGTCTTTAACTCGACTATCTATACTTCATTTTTTGTAAGAAGACGTCATAGTGTGCTAGCATTGCTTAACGAAGACGTAAACGATCTTATTTTGCATCCAAGGAGCATTCACGATGCTTCAACGTGATGCATAGTCCAGATTTATCCTACAAGCTCTTTTTAATACCAGTGTGTGCTACTATCTTGCGCGCATGATCAAGCTACTAGTGGTCTCTGGTGTCGTGGTTTGTATCATATTCAGGCTACTGGCATAAGCAAACTTTACTTACTATTGTCCCCTTGGTCGTCGTCTTTCCATCTTCCGGTTTTCTTTTCAAATATGCTGATATGTTTGTATTTGGCTAAGGTAAATGTTAGCTGCATACCTGATTTACAAGAATAGTTTTAAGGTTATTGTAATAAGGCATCTATTAGATGTGCTGTTTTTATTTTGCCTATGGTTGCCTTGCAATCTTTTGTTTTATTGTTGTTTTGTTGGAAACTCCCTCTTACCAATAGCTTATTTCTCTAGATATACTTCTTAACAAGACTAATCTTTTGAAAACAGATAATAGATTTAGCATAGCAATGTAAATGATTTTTAAACTGGTTTTTGTATTTAGACGTATCCTTTTTATAACTTATATAATGTCTCTGTCAGATCTTTGCCTCGAAAGTTGTGCTATACCTTATAGTAATTTGTTAAATCGCTCTAATTTGTAGTATTTGTATTTAACTGTTTCAGTTAAAATGTAAAACTGTAGTAGAGTTTGAAATGAAGTAAAATGAAAGTGACATTCAATTAATTAAGAATTACTGTTACCTCAATGTAATGTTGTCTGGTCACAGACTGCTGACATGCAGTCAGAGAGTTGGTATCAGTGTATACCTTTGATACCTTAACAAAGAAATATTTTTTAAAACCTTGGTTTTATTCTCTGACGTTGTACAAAATGCTTACGGAAATTTTTTTATTGTTGCCCGCCTTGATATTTAACTAGTAATTTTTAATTTTGTTGTCTTTCTCTCAAAGGACTTTGATGTATTTTCCACTGGCAAGTTGGTATTAGAGGTATGCTAATATTTTTTGATGACATACATTTTCGTTTTTTTGAACATTGATGATTAACGCATGGGCTGTTGCATTTATATCAACTGCATTCTGCTCTTGCGCTTACAATTAAACTCTTTTTGTCCGTATTATCAGAGAGCTTTATTTTGTTTTCACCAATTAGAATGCATTTCGGGTTCATGGCTCTAGAGGGGAAAGGTATCTTTTCCTTTTTGCCAAAAAGTTGCTGATTTGTAAGAAATTGGAGGAAGAACAGTACAAGTTACTGGACTGGATTGATGTAAGTTCTTTACGTGCACATGTTCGTTGTAGTAAGGATAGTTGCCATTCCTTGGTTTTGCGGTGCTTATTACCCACAGCAACACCATCTCGCCCTCTTACCTGCTCCTTTCATGTATTGCTGGGATCAACTGTTCTTCCACCTCTTTTATGATTACTGGCATAACTCTCTTATCTTGCTGTTGTATTTGGTCTTCGTTTGATACATTATCTCTTGTTGTAGTCCAAAGGTAATTTCTGTATTAGTAGAGCACCTTCATTTTACAATGCTTGTAGTTGTAAGAATACCATGTTCAGAAAAGGCGTGTGATTCATATCAAGATATCACTACGTCATGACCTTAACTGAGTCGTCAATAACTTGTATTTAAAACCCCTACTTTGTACCGAATTGAAGCCATGTTTGAAGAATTTTATCATGTCGTTAGTTGAGTTTTTTGTGAACTACAATCCTTCATAAAAGCCCTGCGAAACATTGCATTTTCCAAACGTGCCACTTACCTGTTAACGCACTCCTTTCCCAAACAATGTTGCATTTTGGGAAAGTGCACATGAAAGCAAAAATCATCCATTTGCATCGTGACAACTAGTAGCTGGTGGGCAAACCAACATTGTTTGAAGGAGATGGGAGATCGACTTAAGCCCCTGGAGAAAGAAGTTTCGGTGTTGATAACTGTTTTTTCAAAGATTTGTAAATGTCCCAAGGATTTTAGTCTTGGATTGTACGTTGCAAGAGATACTCCTCTCCAGGCTACTAGAAATGAAACTGTTCCGCGGAAAATGTGAACGTTAGTGCTGACACTGTTCATTTTCGGTTATCAGTTTAGCATTACATGGAATGTGCCTGTAATGTCTTGTTTTTGTGTTTAGTCAGTTAACGATTCTCTTCTGTCTCCTTAAAAGTGTGCTTAACTTAATGTTGCTTTGAATTGTTTGTTTTCAGTGTTCGAATATGATGTTGGTTGAGTCTTTACCAAAGGATCCTTTGCTCTCTTTCCAAGTCATTCGTTTTGATAATCAAAAGATAAATTTTACAATACAGGTGAGCGTCGATATTTCTGCGTAAGCATTTAGATCAGTGCACATGCTGGACAGATTTTCTTCCCTTTATTAAAATGGTAAGGGTATTTTCATTGCAGAGCTGAATCTGGCATGCCGTTTGAACCACACACAGACTTGAAACCATCTTTACCAATCATGGAAGTGCAGTGACTAACAAGGCATCGATGATGGCACTAAACTTGGTAAAACTACATTGTTCTTCAAGACCACAGTGTCGAAATTGTAACAATTAACAGATATCCACACAGAAGGAAATGTCGTTATTGTTTAGAGCTTGTTTCATGGATCTTAGAGGTGGAGAGTGATTGCTAGTATGCTACACACAATTGGAGCATACCATCAAAATTATCATTGGCGAGTTGTTGAAATGACCAACCCAAATGAGGCATCCAGTGAGTGATTGACGTAAAATATTCAAACGGGAGCCTGAAGTATATCAGGAATTCAAGACAAACCTCGACCTGAAACACCAACATGTGCATGTTGACCAGTTGGTCAGCACCAAATGAAAGACAAATATATGTTTTCTTTAATCTGACATCGCAATTAAATTTCAAGTAACATCTTGCCAACGTAAACTGAACGTAGATGAATATGGAAAAAGCTACCAGACGTAGTCGGTCTCATTCCAGCAAATATATTCTGGCTCTATATATTGCCCAAGACAAGAGCATCTATGCGTCTTGGTCATATCCCTGTACGTAACGACTTGTAAATACCATTTTGCCTTTCATACATACAATCTTATCCCTTGTTCCATCGTATTATTAGCTCATATGATTCCCTTGTAACATCATGAGCGCGCAGTTTGTGTTTCTGTTGTCAGTGTATTGTATTTTTGCAGGATTTACCAATAGTAGGCACAGACTTATGATCTGTTGGTGAATATGATAATGTATGTTAAGTTCTCGAGTAGTGTGTTTTACTTGTTACCTACTTTGAAACTGAATTCTCATTTCTTCCTTGTAAGGCTAAAAATCCTGAAATCAAGCGCGAGTGGACCCAACAGTTGAAGAGACTTATTCTTGAAAACCACCCTGCACTTATCCCTACTACGGTGAGTAAAAGCATTTGCCTGGTTGGACTTAACACCTACTTCTTGTATGCGTAGACTCCCTGAAGTTATATCAGCATGCTCACTGACGGTGGGGTATATGTGCCGCAACTTTTGGATTTCAGTATCCATACTTCATTTGCGTTGATGTTAATTTTTCAAAATTCTGTACTCTCATGGGAGGTCTTTCTCGATTACACCTTTTACCAATAACCACCATTTATTTAGGCGTCAAAAGTAGATGGGCTCATCGCTTTCAGTAAGGCTTCCCCGTTCATTTACCAGCAGTAAACGCACTCTATAGCTTGTTTTCATTAGAATGTTTTTAATTACAAACGCATTCATTTTCAGCTTCATTTGATCAGTTTGTGAAGGAATGATTCTTCCTGCTTTCTGCAAACCCTTGACCAGGATCGTAGTAGTCATCAAGTTAAGGTGATGACAAGCAAAATAACATTTTGTCGTTTTCTGACAACTTATGATTGTATGTTATTTCCAAAAGAATCTTTGAGGAAATAGAATTCCGATCTTCATGTCAGAAGATAATGATATGTACTGCACCATTATCATCTGACATCTGGAACTTAGACCTTTTCTCTCCGTACATACCTTGATTTTAATGTTGATGCTCTTCTGAAACGTTCCTGAAGGAATGTTTTTGAAATTCATGTGTTTTGTGAGCTCGTGTTACTTACTCTATCGTGTTTTTGACCTAAAATGTTCTTGTTGGGTAGCCGTACAAAAGGTATCCTAGCAAACTGAAGTCGTAGTCCAAACTCTTTATGAAATAATACAAACGTGCATTTAATACATTCAAAAACCTGGATATACAGGACGCTGCTTTAGCCTGTGTCAATGGATAAGTCAGATTAAAGTGTGAAAGTATTGGAATTTTATAAATTGTTTAGCTTAATTTGATTCTATGACATACTTCTTTGAATTAAACCTAATTGTACGTAAAAGTGTGCCCACTATTTTGTATATAGATTCTTAGTTTTTTTAGAATCAGTGCCCCTTTCCGAAGAGGTAGCTTTTATTGCAGCCTAGCGTAATAGCCTGACGTCTAGCACGTAATTGGCCACTTTTATGTAGACAAAACTAGAGGACATTGAAGAGTTTGGCTCCTTCGTAACGTTTACGAGCACCTGTTGCAAAGGCTTAGTTCTTGCCTTCTCTGTGAGTACAGGGATTGAGGTACTAATAAACGGCTATGTACTTTTTAATGCCATATCTATATTTTTATTCATATATTAGACGAGGAATTTTGAAGGCCTGACGTATATTTGGAATGAAATGTAGAAGTTGTAACTTGATTACCCCCTTAGACAAGAGTACGATCTATCTGGGAATTTTCGAGTCTTGCAACCTCTTGTAAGCGTGACAACGTATATTCCGAGATCACCCGCCTATCCCGTTGGATTTGTCGGCATGTGGGGAGCAACCATATGTGGAAAATTGTTTAAATGTGTTTAACTCTTGCGTCCATTTGTAGTAAAACAAAAATTAAAGGACGTTGACCTTGAACGATTGTAATTTTATTTATTGTTGTTCTACATCTCTTGATAGGCAAGACAGGCGATTCTTGGTACCAATAATAATGAACTGAATCGGAGCAAATATGACTCAAGTACGTTTAAATTTTTCAATTTTGTCATGTGGCACAATTATTGCGGCATTGAGGGTCCATCTACATGAGAGCTCAACACATGATCAAGTTGGTCTGAGTCAGCGGGATACATGATTTGACTATCAAACGAACAGATCGCTCGGACTCGGATTGTTCCAGATATATAGAAGCAACGTCCGTCCGTTGCTGTCAGCCCATCAACTTATGATTTGGTAGCATTAAGCCGAAAAAAACCCCCATAAAACAACCCCAAATACAAGTTGCAGTTACACAGTCTAGTTCCATTTAAAAAACTGTCACCCTCAATGTTATACATAAATTGTACAAAAATGTAATTCATGTCGACTGCAAGGATAAACAAAGCAATAGAAATAAGAACACAGGACACCTCATGGAGGTGGTTAATCTGTCTAGGAGGCTCCTTTGGTATTTTCACAGAATCATGCTCAGGACAAGTTGGAAAAAATGGCCATCTACAGATGCCCGTTTTAGGTGACAATTCACTTAGTCCCTAAAAGGATTTGAAAAGGTCTGGTTTTTACTCTCGTGTAGATGGGCCCGAATGAATTATTGTTACTCTTATTAATAAAATATTATCTTCATATTAAATATTTGCCAATACTACATACAGCATCTTATGAGGTTGTTTGACAAGACAAATGCTCAAGCTGTATTGCTTTTCTGCATACACACTTTTTATCATAAATTCTTTTACTTTGAACGTTTTTTATTTTGCCAATATCGTTGGTCACATTGAAGCTATTGATGACGTATCAGTGTTTTAGTTACGTTGATCGCACGCCATCTGGTTCCAGTATTTTCATCATTTTGTTATTATTCTGTTTTGAGTCTGACAGCCCGTCTTGTGGCGTGGTGACCTGTGGCGACATCTTCATGCACCATTCCAATACACTGCAGATCCATTGCTGGCTTAATTGCTTTCATTTGTCGAAGGCAGTCAGACATCAGCCATAATTTACAGTTTTCTTCTCTTGGTAATTAGCTTCCTTGTCTATAGAAGGAAATTCGACTCGATAAGTTGGCTTCCGAACGTCACCCAGCTGCTCCATCGTAGTTATAACCTTTTTCGCTTGATAGACGTCTTAGCGGACTTTTGATTTAAATAGACACCTTCCATGCACAGCACTGCAGAACATTCAGTAATTTGCGTTTATATGATCAATCGTCAAACTATCTGTGTTGATGCTTAGACTGATCTGCATTATCTCACTCTCGTTTCTTTTTAGCCGAAATCGAGATTTGAACTTTTTACCGAACTTTTTCGTAGAAGCTCAAGAACCATGTGTTCAATTCATCCCTATGTCTGCCTAAGATGCGCCTATTAGGTGTCGGGAGTAAATGTGTTTTCCAATAGAGTCAGAAAATATCGTATATTTTCAAAATACATGTTGTAACTCACATGTGCTTTTTATCTCCCCGTGTTGTACATTGTGAGGGGAATCGCTAAATTACAGTCTTTTTGAACTGACACAAAAAACATTTCCCAGTCTACTGAACTATTTTCAAGCTTCAAATGTATAGAAATTGTCCTTGTAAGAGTCTAATTTACTGAACAAAATACCCAAAATGTGAAACTGATGAAAGACGTAAGTGTGGAAACTGATGAATCAGGAAGTGTGAAAACTGATGAAGGAGGAAGTGTGGAAACAGGTAAAGGGAGAAGTGTGGAAATTGGTGGAGGAAATATGGAAACTGATAAAGGAGTAAGTGTAGAAACTGATGAAGGACGGAGTGTGGAAACTGATGAAGAAAGAAGTGTAGAAACATGTTAAGGAGTAAGTGTGGAAACTGATGGAGGAGGAAGTGTGGAAACTGATGAAGAAGGAAGTATAGAGAGTGGTGAAAGAGGAAGTGTAGAGAGTGATGAAAGAGGAAGTGTACAAAGTGATGAAAGAGTGTAGAGTAGAAATTGATGAAGGAGGAAGTGTGGAAACTGATGAATGAGTAAGTGGAGGAACTGATGAAGGAGAGTGTGTGGAAACTGATGAATGAAGAAGTGTAGAAACTGATAAAGGATAAAGTGTGAAAACTGATGAAGGAGGGAGTGTGGAAACTGATGAGGAAAGAAGTGTAGAAACTGGTTAAGGAGGAAGTGTGGAAACTGATGGAGGAGGAAGTGTGGAAACTGATGAAGAAGGAAGTCTAGAGACTGATTAAAGAGGAAGTGTACAAAGTGATGAAAGAGTGAAGAGTAGATATTGATGAAGGAGGAAGTGTGGAAACCGATGAATGGGTAAGTGCAGAAACTGTTGAAATAGGAAGTGTGGAAACTGATGGAGGAGAAAGTGTGGAAACTGATGAAAGAGGAAGTGTGGAAACTGATGAAGGACACGGTGTAGAAACTGATGAAAGAGGAAGTGTGGAAACTGATGAAGGAGAAGGTGTAGAAACTGATGAAGGAGGAAGTGTGGAAACGGATGAAGGAGGAAGTGTAGAGACTGATGAAAGAGGAAGTGTACAAACTGGTGAAAGAGTGAAGAGTAGAAATTGATGAAGGAGGAAGTGTGGAAACTGATGAAGGAGGAAGTGTGGAAACGGATGAAGAAGGAAGTGTGGAAACTGGTAAAGGAAAATAAATATCCTTCATAGGAATGGAGACACCGTAATTAGTAATAATTGTACTCGGTATAACGTCACTAGTTTTTTCTTTTTAGTGCAATTTGAAGAATTGGATGATGCAGTACTGGGAACAAAAATTCACCTTAGGCGACAGCGATCACAGTCCGGAAAAGAAAATCGAGGTTTGTTATTCATTGGCTTTGCTTCAGTTCGACGGAATACTCTGAAGAGTGTACAATTCGTTTTTATTTGTTCGACTGTGTATGTTGTTGCCCAGCGACATCAGAATCGGATATTTAAGGGAATGGCACCCAATCTACATTTGCTACAACTGTCGTGAAGTCGACATAGGTACATAATTTGTGCCTTAGACTTAAACCAATAGTTTTAGCAGGAGGAATAAATTTATTGAAAATCGTGATATAGTAGAAATACTTATTGTAAAGCATGTAGCTTAATGATCTACCAGTAAAGCTCATATTTTGCCAAGAATATGTCTACTTAGTTAATGACTTAGTCAAAGGTAAGACATCTTTACTGGTGCAAGAACTGATGCATGTGTGTCTAGTAAACATGACTGTATATTATTATATTATATTATATTA
>JANTCA010050518.1:0-18070 GCA_024741275.1 Chironex yamaguchii
AACAGGGTTTAATCCCTGCAATGTTGACCTTTACGTAGTGTGTAATTATTTAACTGATTGGAAAATAAACGGTCGCATGCATATGCCTGGATCAAATATAAAAAAAAGAAGATATCCGTAGAATTCACCACTCCAATAATTTACTTGTTTCCGCTGACAAGACCGCTAGCATTTATAAACAGACTCTTGGAAAACACAAACAAACTTCCAAAAACAATGTTACTAAAACTCACTTAAACAAACGAACCAAACTGGAAAATTCTGGGGTTTCTTATTTTTTGTTTTTTTGCGTCTGACCCTGGCATGTGCCAGCAGCCGTTTATCAAAACGATAATTCTTTTACATCACTGTTTACAGAGCGTGAACAACGCAGACTAAGGCCCCAGTACAAGGTATACATTTATACACGATATTTGTTTAAAGAACAACATTGTAAACAATTGTCCAATAACTTGAACCCTAATTACACCATTAAGCACAATTCTGCACAACAGTAAACATGTCTCTGCTCTAAGACCAAGCATGAAACAATAATCAATGACTAACACAAAAGTCATAAAATAACAAAAAGATTACTCTATGGAATTCAAAAGCCATAACTTCGAATACATGCATTGTGAGGAATCAATTGTGCATTGGCTCACAAGATTGAGACCTCAACAATGAAACGGACATCTAACAGCTACCATAACAAGATGAGAACACAACTCAATTCTAGAGTAGTTTCAGTCACAAGAGGCGACCATCTGGGTCACGGAAAAAGGCTTTTGTAGAATAAGTTTATTGACTACTGAACGAGGTACAAACCCCAGCATTGGCAACTCAAGGGGTAAAGGCACACAAGGCCTCTCCAGACCATTGGTTGGATATTAAATGACTCTAGTTTTGATTTCATCGAATATTTTGTAGAAGGACAATGTCTGCCTTGAGAGAATTGTGATAAGCAACACATTGTCTCATCTACTTGGGCTGCGAAGCCCATTCACATTAACCGTGGACACATGGACGCCCCTGGAGGTCATCAGAATGAAATACAGTTACATTTCATGCCATTTAGCAGGCATAGTGGTTAAGACTTCATCATGAAGCACATCGTGAAGAGCGGGAAGTTCAAAGTTCAACCGTAGGGGGTCGATGTCCCAATCTTCATCAAGGGAGATGTTTGTAGCACTCCATTCCTTCTGTCCAGTGTCAGACATCTGAGATAAGGCGAGCTGTAATTCTCCAGGATTAATAGATTTCTTGACCAAGCTCTTCAGTGACTTGGACTCAACTTGCTTGGTTTTTCCTTTGGTAAAAGGTTCCTTCTTTCGTTCCCCTGACTCCTTACTTGAGTCTTTCGGCTGCTCCTCTATCAACAGTGGTTGTGGTTCATGGTTTGGTTGAAGCACCTCATGGCTCATCGGAGCTTCATTGTTAACTCCGTCACTTGACTCCTTGGCCCTTAGGTGGATGGTAACTTCAGTCATAGGGCCAAGCGCCATCTGAATCTGAGATTCTGAGTCTGATACATCACTTGCAGCCTCAGAAGGTATGTCGACAGGTTTGTGGTAGTAAGGGGAAGGAAGCATGGAGATATTCATCAGAGCCACATAAAAGACAAGTCCTGTGGGGCAATCTTTCGCTAGATGCCCTTTTTTGAGCAATGAGCACAAACAATTGATACTTACCTGACAAATCGCTGATCCAGAAGTTCTCTTTTGCGGTCAGTGTGCCTTCCCGTGCTGTTTCTCAGCATAGTTTAGCCTTCAGGGGATTTTTGCTTTTTGCAGGTTTTCATTTTGTGCGACCGGGGCTTGCATACGCACTCCTCCTCGAGGGACTGTCACAGCTTTGGTAGTAAGTAAAGTATTTATGAGTATTGCTTAAATACACCGGCAGTAGGAATTGCTCGTGGGCAAGTCCAAGTTTGGAGGGATTCAGATGGCGAAGCCCTGTCCTTCTGAGGTTTGGGATTGAAATCGAGGCCTAGCCTCATTTTCGTGTCAACAGCCTCGTTTTTTGTGTTTTCGTCGCAAAATTGTAGTTTATAATTTTTTTGTTGCTTTGGTCCACTCCCCTTTGCTCTAGGGCACTTTGGAGAGGAGTTACTGGCCGAGCCTCCTTTTGGTTCCCAGCCTCGTTTTAGTGTGTTGGTGCCAAAGTGTAGTTTGCAATTTTCTTGCTGCTTTCGCCAACTCCCCCTTGCTCTAAAGCACTGGGGCGAGTAGCTATTGTTATAGACTCATTCTGGTGTTCAGCCTCGTTTTCGAATTTTTATGGTAACGGATGCGACACTTGTCGACCTACACTAGAGTGCAGTCGGCAACCCTGTATCTGTCGTTGCAGAGGAGTGATGGAGGAAACTTCATTTTCATGCGGATTGTCTCTTATTGAGGTCTTTTGGCTCTGTTTCCTTTTGAACCATGTACAAGTTTTGTAAAAACTACGTTGTTTATGTTGTCAGTAACATATCTTGTTTGTAAATTGCGGGTCTCCAGAGGACAAACCTCTAGAGTGCGCCTGCAGCAACTCGCCTACGTCTTTAGGCAGCCTTTCCTCTTCTGGGTCTTCTCTCGTCAGCACCCTTCCACTCCTATGATGGCATCTTCCATTCAGGAGCAAGCTGGTTCAATGGAAAATGGCATCACTAGTGCCATTAAGGCAACTAGGGATAGTTCAGTATGCCCGAAAGTAGTAAGGGCATTAGATAAGCAATTAGCCGACATCCCCATGTCTTGGGATGCCCAAACTCACGATGATAACAAGCCCCCATTAGTTCTTGAGTTCCTAATTTTTGCCCAAGCTGTAGCTTGTAACCCACTGACCGCAGGAGCCTTGCACCCACCCGCAACACATAGACCAAGAAACAACAAATACCGGGGAGTAAATTTTGCTTGTGTCCCTGCTAACAGCCAGGCTGATGTGCTGAAGGCCATCATTGCACAGACAGGAGAATTCGGACTACTTGAAGTGGTACCCCTGTCCAGAGGCCGCTTGAATGTGCTCCTTGGAACCAGAGCTCTTGTTAAGTCCTTGGTTGCAACGGGCCTGACGCTTCCAAAGGATGTCGACTGCATCCTAGTTAAAGCAGTCATCCCAGAACAGCCCAAAGGCTTGCTGATTACTTTGCCGGGTATGAACCCCGATGTGCCAGACAATGACGTTGAGGGTTCTCTTCAACCATATGGACCCATCCTTAAAGTCTGAAGTGGCATGTTCAAAGACTTCCCCCAGATCAGGGATGGCAAACGGCTGGTGAAAATGCTGCCTTCTCACCCCCAGCCCGACTACCTGTTCTTTTGTTCCCATCTGCTGCAAGGGAAAGCCCAGAGTGTGTTCCAGTTGTCATGAAGCTGGCCACGCTCGGGGTACTTGCCCTTTGGAAGAAGACCCACTAAATGAAGAAACTGCCATGGAGAGTACCACTGAGGCCACCACCAATGAATAGGCTGCACTTTCACTCACACCCAATATACTCAAAAACCCACCCTAACTAGTGACTCAGGACCCACCAGCACCCCCAGCCCACCAACCAACTCATGCACCATTCACAATACCCCTCACTCCTAGTGCAGCTACTGGACAAGGGCCCCAACTGGGCACAAGCACAGAGCTCACACCAGCTAAAGAAGGGAACCTCCAGGACACTCTTCTCAAATTTGCCACTCCTGTTCATTACCCTTGGCAAAGACAGCCAGGAACCACCATCAACTCCACCAAAGTCTACGGCCTCAGACAGTCCAGATGATGAAGATATCCACCTCATCGTCACGCCAGACCCAGCTTGTGAGTGGTCCCCACTCAAGAAGGACGAAGCCAGCTCGGGAGCCAAGAGGAAGTCCCAGGGTCGGTCACTAACTGTTCACCTATCTAATAATTCTTTCTAAAATCACCATTTGTTATACAATTGCCCACGGCTTTCTGCCTCCAGCAGCAACCATAGAGCTTGTAGGTGGTCGTGACACCAGCACCCAAAGATTATTGTCCTCATTTCCAGACTCCTGGAAATGCTTGATACAGATAGGCCCTACTACCCCTAGCAATTCACCCAATTTGTCTTTCACACTTCGAATCTCCGAGTCTGACAAAACTTAATGTTTGATCAATTTATCTTCATCTCCTTTTGGGGATACAAACCAAATGGCCGGTCCACCGAGTTTGGAATCCTCAGCTTGGACCGGTGTCCAAACAAACCCTTCAAGACATTGGCACTTAATAAATATCATTGTAAAGTCAAGTCTTTATACTGGAAACTATTACACAATGCCCTTGCGAATGATGCACTCCTTTTCCAGATTCAAGTATCGCATACCCCCCCTTTTCAACAATAATTTCAAAACTTTAGAACACCTCTTCATAGACTGCCCTCTTTCCCACAATATGTGGCAATATGCCTTTCGTCTGCTTACCACAGCCTCACCTACTCACATTGATCATAGTCAGTTGCCTCTTTTTCCTTTACCAATTGCTGCTTCCCTACCCTCCGTCCCCAAAGATCTAACTATATCGGTCCATGCTGCAGGGCTTACCGCCATTTGGCAAGCCCGTACAGCCAAAGTTTTTGATGGTAGAAGTTTGTCTACTACCAGCTTATTCAAAACCAACATTCGATATGCAATTCATAAAGCCCATCGCGTAGCTAACAACTCCCGATGATTACAAACATTAGCTACCCTTAGCACCAACTTAACACAGATGCTTGATGGACGTCTCACCATCAGCCTCCCTTGAGTTTGCCCCTAGCAGCACACCTAGCAGAGGTGATAACGCCCTCTGTCTTGTAAAATTAGTTACATGCGATTGTGTTTTGTTCGGTACAATGGCAGGCCTCGTGCACAGTACCTGCACCTTGAACTGATCTCGTCTCCATCCACTGAAATATTACAATCTGATGTACAGTTGTTAGATGTCATAACTTATGCATGTAATCTTAATCATAATTTGTATTTTCAAACAATTGTCATAGTTTGTATGGACAAATCATGTAAACCTTTGATTTAATTACATGTCGATATTATCGATTGGAAATATACAGCTGCTGGCATGTGCCAGAATAAAAAAACCCCCAAAAAACAATAGGACTGCCCTTATAGAAGACCAGCACATGTCTTCCCCCTAACATTACAAAGTTTGGGAGTTTATTTTCATTAACAATTGTTATGAGGTGATTACCATTCCTGATGGTGGGGTGGGAGGGATAAGTGCCTCTCCACACTCTAATATTAGACTTTGCTCTCCACTCTAATATAAAGTTATCACTTACATCAGGATTTACTTTTGGTAACGTAATCACTACTGGGTCCTGGAGCACTGGTCTAACTAAAATCACATCATCATGTTTTGGAAGGTTTAAACCTTCCTCGGCCAATTTAAAAACAAAATGTCTGGACTTGAGTACAACATTCCAGACACCACCCTGTAAGGGGATGGCTTCCTCTATGTTACTCTTACCTACTGATTCATCCAATCTATTGATGACTACTAATACTGGAGTGTCCTGTCTACACGTATATGTCACCCCTCATTGCCGAGTTTTGTGACTATGGTGACTTAACGACAATCGATCCAAAGATGAATGATTGGGACCACCAGCTGCTCTAGCAAATAATACAACACCAGGCACCGTGGGTATGTTCCGAGGTTCTTTAGCCTTGTTTTCCAACACTTTGAGACTTTGAGGCGACACATTTCCTTTCTCCTTAGCCTTTTCAATGATAGCTTCAAGAGCTACCAATTGAAAATTTTAACCACAACCATACTGAAGTTTAACTACAAATACGAAATACAACAACTCACCGACAGGAGACAGTTATCTCACTGTTAAGTTCAGTCCAGGACAAGAAATGTCTTTCAGCCGGGGAATGTAATGAAGCAACTAGAAAACATCTTATTATAGATTTGTTGGTAAGGAATGCTACACATTTTGACACATTTTGACATGATGAGAGCTCTGTCACAACTTTTCAAAGTGTCAACTCTTAAGCTGCAAATGAGATGACTGACAAAGTCAAGGTTTTTTGGTTAGTTTTTTTTTCTTTTGACCCTGGCATCTGCCAGTTGCCACATATTTCTCGATCAATAACATGGACAAAATATAAATTTAACTCCAAAAGTCTTACATTGACAATCATTAATTTCAGATTAAATTATTTGGCTTAAAAAACAAATAAAAATGTCAAAAATCAACAACAACAATAACAACAGCAACACAAAAAACAAGCAACAACAACAAAAATACAATTGAGTATTACAATATGGTAAGTGGGTTCTTCATGTAGAACCTTCAATTGAACATAAACCAATAGTTAAACCATAAACTACAGAAATATTCTTATAACTCATTACTAGAAACGAAACAGACAAACTAGCGTTACAAGACAGGAGGTGTTGTCACCCCTGCAAGGTGTGCTGCTTGGGCCAGGACTCAAGGGGGGTTGATGGTTTAACGTCCATCAACAACCTGTGTAAATCTAGTGAAAAGAGGATTATTTGTATTTGAGTGATTGTACCCTAAAGTAGTTGGGCATGTTCCAACCACCCCAATCCTGAGGAAGATTGATGGTACTCCGTGTTGCTTTGGCACCTTTTCCGGACCAGAAAAAGTGCCAATTTGCTTTATCAATTTTTTGTAGGACATGAGGGGGTGGGTGAAAAATAGTGACAGTATACCACAATTTGGAGATTACCAACAGATTGATCATGGTGCTCTTGCCTTGAAAGGTAAGGCTTCAGCCTGACCACAAATTAAGAGTGTTTGTGATTTTTGTGATGATTGAGTTGCAGTTTTTGTTTTGTAGGCCAGGACCAAAATGTAGGCCTACAAGTTTAATTGTGGATGACGTCCAATTTAAGCCCAAAGGCTTGTCTTCTCTATGTTTATTGGCACCAAGGTAGAGACCTTGGCATTTGGTCGTATTGAAACATGCCTGGTGGCATACTCGTATATTTTTAGTGCTTCCCAAACTTGTGGGATGCAGGACGTTGACACGCAGAAGGTGGTATCTTCTGCGTATTCTGTAAGTTTCACTTCCTGGCCACAGAGGGGCAGGCCTTTAATGTCTTTATCAGTCGTAATGAGTGCAGTAAGAAATTCTGTGGTGATGATGTATAATATGGGTGAAAGGGGGCATCCTTGATGGAGGCCACGTTGAAGGAGAAAAAATTCGGATAGGAAGCCATTTACTGCAACCTGGCTTTGTGTTGCAGTGTATAAGAGCTCGACCCACCCCAGAAAGGTGGGCCCAAAACCTAAACGATGCAAACAGCGAAGTAAGTATGCTCGGTCAACTCAATCAAAGGCTTTCATCTGATCAATGGAGATCAGACAGAGATCAGAGTTGTCTTTTTCAGCGATGTCCACATCATCTTGCAATAGAGACGGATTGTGGAAAATATTCCGGCCTGGAACACTGCAGGTTTGGGTTTCGGATATGATAAAGGGTAGTACCTTACGGAGACGATTAGTGAGGCATTTGGTGATAAGTTTATAGTCTGTGTTGAGTAGGCTAATTCGACGCCAGTTTCCTAGACCTTCTCTGTCGCCTTTTTTAAAAAGACACGATTGTGGCCAGGTACTAAGTTGGGGAGAGGGTACCTTTAGTCTGGCTTTCTTGTACTGTTGTTAGGAAGTTGCTGCATAGCAGTGACCAGAAATATCTCAAAAATTCGAGTGATAAGCCATCTGGACCAGGGCTCTTGTTGGAGTTCATTTGTCCAAGAGCCAACTCGCACTCTTCGAGAGTGATGTCTCCCACTAAAGAGAGGGCAGCATCAGGTGAGAGGGTTTTGACAGGGAGAGAAAAGAGCTTTTGACGCAGAATGTTGCTGGTGGGTTCGGCGGTATATAAATCTTTATAATAAGTTCGGGCTGTAGCAAGAAGGTCTGGAGTGGCAAACACTTGTTGACCTGTCCATTTAGTATGGGAGTCTAAGTTTCAGCTTTCAACTACATCGGGTTTTATAAGTGGGAAAGGGACGTCATTGTCATTCTGTTTTTCAAATTTATGTCTGTAATTTAATCACAAAGTACATGCAAAACTACAGTGCATGTTAAACAAAGAAAACAAAATGAGTAAGACTGTACTTGAACTACGCATTTCAATTCTTGAAATTAAGTCATTTCAATTCAGTCTTTCCTTGTACTATGCCAAGTGTTTCAGATATAAACTATTCAGAGGTTTCTTTAGACAAATCTACACGTTGATCTGTGCAAATGCTTCTTTTAATTTCCTTGTTGGTCTTTCTGCTTTGGGAACTTTATCTCTCATCTTCTTGTTCGTGTAAGTTTGTTATTGACTAAGTTGTAATTTTTATTGAGACATTAAACATTGCATTGATACTATATTTGCCACGAGAGTAACATTTCTAAACAACAAGACTTAAATAAGTAAAGGAAGTTAGTTCTGATTAGTGTTGATTAACCTTCTATGTGAGCAATTTCACTTCAAAACACGAACATGCTTATGTATGGTAAGACAATTTAATAAGACAAATGAACAATACTTTTAAAACAAATATGTACGCTCATCCTATTAAGCATGAACATATTAGATTATAAATTCTGCTTTTGTTTAACATGTGAACTTAAATTATAAACTGCTATGTAATGTTGAGGTAGTGCATCTCTGATAACACTGTTAGGACTGTTATGACGCACATCTCCAAGAATAATTGCCCATTGACGTCAATGTTCAAGTAACAACCTATATCAATCTTTGGTTATAGTTTTCAAATAATCTAAAAAGTGTTTTTATTCTCTTACTATAACATAAGGATAGTGCAATTTAAGCATACTTACCGGGTAACCTGCTTCCTAATGGGCCAGGGTTTTACACCCACTCTTCCAATCCCTCCGACCATTCTATAGGGTAGCCCTTTACTTCAGTACCTCCACTTTTACCCACGACAATGTGCTCCACACTGACGGCAGTGGACAATAATTAGTAGTCGAAGCCTCAGTAAGCAAAGATATCTTCGTTGTAGCCGGGCTGTATGCTCCGTCAGGATACAGCCAGGCATAACAACACACCCATTTTGTCTGTCAAGTACAGCAAACCCTGCAGTCCACACTTGCAGGCCACGATCCCTCCGTTTCCCCACACTGCTTCATGCTTTGTGACTGATGCCAAGCTCGACCTCAGCTATGCCACATCATAACACAATTTGCTCCACCTCCAGCCTTCATGAGCTGGTTCACAGCTTTGGGCTGTTTGATACCTGGTGGTCAGCCAATCTGGTGGTTTCACTTTCTGATCCACAGCCGGTACTTCGAGTCGATTGGACAGGATCTATGTTAGCCAGGTCTTCACGGACCGGCTGGTCTCCAGTTCACACATCCCCTTCTCCCACTCCTACCATGATATGGTCGAGGCCATTCTCACCACCACCAAAGTGACCATCAGTCACGACATTTGGCATTTTCCAAACTCCCTCCTCCTAGAAGACCAGGACTTATGTGACACAATGAAGGTGCTGTGGGCCCACTGGCTGTCATCTTATTTTGCAAACCCTCTAGATTTGTGGGACGGTGGCAAGGCATTGCTTGCCGGCTTTGCCAAGAGAAGGTAAAATCCAGGCACTGCCTGATGACACAGCTAAACCGTAAGATTGACTCTGACACCACTGGTCAGTTTTTTAGACTTAAAGGACGCCTAGAACACGATCTGGCCCTTCTTGATGAGGTCGAGGCAGTAGAACAACACGGCTGGCTACATGTCCAATGGACTGAAGAACGCAAGCAAAGTACACGTTAATTTGCAAGCCTTGAAAGAAAAAGAATGCAGACAAGACTATGCAAAGCCTAAGAACCACTACAGGTGAAAAGGTATTCTCAAGTCAAGACCTGATAGATACTACCCACTCCTTGTACCAACACCTCTATACAGCTGAGCCCACCAGCAGCATCCTGAGGCAATGGCTCTTTTCCCTCCCCATCAAAACCCTGCCCCAACAAGACTGTCAGCCACTTGATCAACCCATCGCCTTAAATGTATTGGAACAAGCGGTGGCCCAAATGGCCAGCAATAAAAGCCCAGGGCCAGATGGCCTCACACTGGAGTTCTTTGAGCAGTTCCTGCCCAAGCTGACAAAAGACTTTTTGCGGGTCGTCGAGGAGGACTCTCTTAGACACAACAATTGTCTGCCTTTTTAAAAAAGGCAATCGAGACAACCTTACCAACTGGTGGCCAATCAGTCTGCTCAACATGGGCTATAAACTAATCACAAAATGTCTAACAAACAGGCAGAGGAAGGTCCTCCCACTGATCATCAGTGATGCTCAGACATGCTGTTTCCCAGGCAGGAGCACCTTCCACAACCTGTCCCTCCTCCGAGATCTCGTTGACATCTCGTTGACATACACTCTTTATCGAAGGTAAATCTAATGTTAGGGTGCTGTTGCTTAAGATAATCAAAAATTGGCATCTTCCTCACTATCAAAAAGACAAAGTATTGTCAACATATCTCGTATAAAATGTACAAGTAGGACCCTGATATTTTTCAAACCAGATCTTTTCATGATGACCCATGAAAAGGTTGGCTAAGACTGGTGCAAGCAGGGATCCTATAGCTACGGAGTCTATCTGATCATAAAAGGAACCACCTCAGTGTAGCAGGATGTGTTCAGAGGATTGTTTTAAGATTTTAGATTCTGCACCCTCGCCTTACCAAATCAAAATAAAGGAGGCTTTGTTTATTAATTGGGAAAAGCCTTCTCTCAACAGACAGCTTCAACATTTTAACCTCTCTCTTTCTATTTAACTTACCTATTTTTGGCCTCTCTCTTTTCTTTTCTTTTCTACTTCACTTAGTGTTCTGTGTGCTTATTTTATTCACTCCCTGGTGTACCATTTCATCTATTTCTGTTTTTTACTTTGTTTATGCCATATGATCAGTCTCTTTATGACTTTCAATATTTGTATAAATCTAGCTGTTGGATCTCAATTAGATAATTGTAACTGATGATGGTACTTGAAGTATTGAAACATGTCTTACAAAATGAAAAATATCATTCTTATTAGATAAGGTTGTATTAATGTAATCGACTCATGTAATTGTAATCATCCTTTACAACGTATTGTTCTGTTGACTTTATCAATTGGGAATATACGGCTGCTGGCACATCCCAAAGTCAAACAAAAAAGAGAAAAAAGCATACTTACCTTACGGGAAAGAATCCCCTGGTTCCTGTTCAAAAGTCTTCTTTTGAACTCCCAGTGACCTTCCCATGTTGTTTCTACCACATTAATAATGGGTTTTGGCCCATTTTCAAGGATTTTTTGTGTCATTTTTAGGGCACCTGGGCCTGCGTACGCGCTAGCCACAGATATAGGAGTGCACTGGGCTGGTTGGTAATATTTTTCTCGATTTTTTGTATTGGTTCAAATACCCAGGCGGTAGGACTCTGAGGACCCAAATTGACATTGAGGATTATCCTCGCTTTGGATACTGGGCCTCGTTTTCGTGTTTTGGCCTGGTCTCGATTTGACCTTGGCTTCGTTTTGGGTCTTTTGCTTCACTTTGGTGTTCAACCTAAGTTGACCTGCCACTGAACTCGTTAAGGTTTGCTAGCCTCCTTAGGGGTGAAGACTCGTTTTTTTGTAAAGCCACATTTATGTTTGAAGGAAAGACTGGTTATTGTTAGTCTAAATGCGTGTGAGGATAAACCTCTTGCATGCTGCCCGTGGCACCAGACAACGTCTTTGGACAGCTTTTCTTCCTGTTGGATCCTTTCTCCCCAGGATCCCTCTATTCTAACAATGGCATCTTTTACCTATGAGCAAGCTGGTTCTATGGATAATGGCCTAATTAGCGCCCCTAAGGGAACTGGAGATACCTCAGTGCGCCCCAAGTTAATTCATGCATTAGCAACTTGCTGACATCCCATGTTTGGGTATGCCAAGCCTAAGGATGATAGTGAGCCCCCAATCGTTCCAGGGGCTCTTAGTTTTGCCCAAGTAGTGGCCAGTAGTCCATCACCCCGGGAGCCTCACACCCAATGGCAACACATGGACCAAGGAATATGAAGTATAGGGGAGTGTACTTCACCTGCAACCCTGCAAACAGCCAGACAGGCATGCTCAAGGCCATCATTGAACATACTGGAGAGTTTGGTCTGATTGAAACTGTCCAGCTCTCAAGAGGGCGCTGGAATGTGCTGCTGGGAATGAGGGCACTTGTTAAGTCCCTTGTATCCACAGGACTCAAACTGCCGAAAGATGTCGACCACATCCTGGCTAAAGCAGTCATCCCTGACCAATCTTCTTGTCACCCTGCCAGTCATGAACTCCAGTGTACCTGATGCAGCTGTTGCTGGCTCGCTGCAGCCCTATGGACGTATAATAAAAGTATGGAGGGTCACTTTGAAAGACTTCCCTTAAATCAGGAATGGCAGGCGTCTCGTCAAGTTGGTGCCCACCATGCCACTACCAGATTATTTGTACTTCGGCAACTGACAAATTCCCGTTTGTTACAAGGGGAAGCCTTGAGTTTGTTCCAGTTGCCATGAGACT
This sequence comes from Chironex yamaguchii, assembly GCA_024741275.1. Taxonomy (NCBI): domain Eukaryota; kingdom Metazoa; phylum Cnidaria; class Cubozoa; order Chirodropida; family Chirodropidae; genus Chironex; species Chironex yamaguchii. The sequence goes on from JANTCA010050518.1 coordinate 12,492, forward strand.
AGTCACACTCAAGGTGCCTGCCCACTGGAATAAGACGCACATCAGCAGGAGACAGCCATGGAAACAACGCCACAGTTGCCGTCACTTGTGAAGAGGCTGTGCCTATTCCTGTGCCTACTACAAACTTGAGCCCCCTTCAACCAATGATCCTGGCCGAGGCCACACCTTTTTACACCCAAACACTCCCTGCATCCTCCACACAACCCTTAACCCAAGGTGCAGGCAAGGAAGAACTTGCACGGTTCGTCTTAACCACAGAACCAGCCAGGGCCGAGAAGACAGACCTGAACATTTGTTTGGCAGTCCCATTGCCTGTCAAGGACAATCAACCATTACAGCAACACCGTGATATGCCTTTCCTGTTCATTCCCTTCAGCAAGGACAGTCAAGACTCAACACGGACCCCTCAACTCTCCACTGCTTTCAACAGTCTAGATGAGGAAGCCACACATCTCAGTGACACGGATCCAGACTGGGAGTGGTCCCCACTCAAGAAGGCAGACTCAGCAACCAAGAGGATGTCCCGGGGCTGGTCACAAACTGTTCAAATCTCAAATAATTCTGCGTTGAATTAGGTTATGAAACTTACATTCACCTTCACAATGTGAATGCAAACAGCCTGGGTGATCCCACCAAGAGAGCCTGGGTAATTTGTTTTTTGCAGGGCCTCAGGTTTGTGTCCAAGACACCCGCCTACCCTTAGGGGAAGCCAACTGCCTTACAGACTTGAGGCCTGGGTTCTACACCCACACCTCCCACCCTACAAATCTTAACAATGAGGTCGCTCTCTTCTTCAATCACAATATATTCACCCATGCCCATGTGCTCCACTGTGGTGACAGTGGCCGACCTCTAATTGTAGGAACCTCGGTAAGTGATGACATTTTTGTTGTTGCTGGGCTGTATGCTCCTTCAGGATAGAGACAAGCAAAACAACATGCTAAATTGTTCACATATATCAAGAACACTTTAATTGCAGTTCTTGCAGATTATGACTCCTTCATCTCCCCCACTGCATCGAGGTTAGCAACTTCAGCTCTGTTTTGGATGTCAAGCAGGACAGTAGCCACACAACCTCATGCTGTGATCACTCATCCCCATGCCTCCATGAGCTGGTTCATAGCCTAGGGCTACTTGGTACCTGGCGGTCCACCAGCCCAAACACCAGGGGTTTCACCTTTATGTCCACTGCTGGAATCTACAGCAGGCTCGACAGTATATATACCAGCCAGACCTATGCAGACAGACTTGTTTCCAGTTTGCACATTCCTTTCCCCCACTCCAACCATGATATTGTTGAAACCGTGTTCACCACTGCCAAAGTGACCCATGGTCACAACATATGGCGGTTTCCCAATTTTCTCCTTCAAGATGGGGACTTCTGTGACACTATCACAGCACTTTGGTCTCGATGGCAGGCACAGAAGGCCCTTTTTGCAAACCCCCTTGACTGGTGGGACTGTGACAGGGCGCTGCTCACTGGCTTTGCCAAACAATATAGTGTCATCATACACAGAGATACAGCTAAAGCCCATCATCGCCTGATGAAGGAACTAAGACATTTAAACTGCAAGGTTGACACCACCAGTTGGAGGACAATACTTAAAGAACGCCTTGAGTACGAACCCCATGAGGCAGAAGAGCAATGTAATGTCCAATGGACAGAAAAGGCGAACAAAGTCTTCTATACTTCATTCTATACTGCATTTTCTATTACGCAGATCGCTTCTCGGCCTTTTGGCTAAGATCAAGTGTAGTTCTCTAGCTATACAAGGATTTGCTGAAAGAGTGGATACAGAAGACACCAGAAGACGGTGAGTATACCATGGCTGTCTCATTTCTTCTTCGAGGCAGTCCACCGTGTCCACATGGTGGAAATTCTAGAGCCGACGGTAGGACTCTGTGGTACTCTCTCTTTTGCCACCTTCACACCGAGTTCGGCTCACTAAGTCTCGTCGTGGGTCCGACCACCTTAAAAATGGAGCTTTCTGTCACCCGCTGAGGGCTGGTCCGAGGACTGGTTTTCAGTTTTCCCAGACTGGGGCCTGTGCACGTGCTAGCCCCCGTCTTTCCCCTACCCGAGCCTGCGAGCTCGTTAGCCCAGTATTCTGGGCTACAGCTAGCAGGTTTCCCCTGTCCCCTCTAGGCCAAGTCCCTGAGAGGCTTGACCCGTTACCAGACCCTCCACATAGAGGGCGAGGTACTCTGCGGGGACAGAGACCCTCTGGGTGGGTTTTAGACCCCTGGGGTGAACTTTGCTCTAATTGATTGGAGAACACCCTTGAGAGTAGGGATTGTTCCTAACACCCTTTCCCACAGATCCTGGGGATATCCCAGCACCCATAAGGGCTCAAGCCTCTGGGAACCCGTTAGGTTTTCCCTTAGGTGGTACCAATTACACAGACCATGGCTGCTCGCCAAGTCACTGACATGACCGAGTCAAAGCCAACTGCCCTCACGCTTGATTGTATAGAGTATGCCCTAGCCAAAGAACAGGCTAGGGGTGAAAAGAAATCACCCATCTGTTATTAAGGCTTTAGAGGCCCAGAAACAGAAACTGCTAAATACTGCTGCAAGAAAGCAACTTTTCCCACCAGGGGAGACAGGATCCTCTTACTCACAGTCTGTACAAGAGGGCGCTCGGCTGAGGCCATCCCCCACAGTCCAGCCTACTAATACTAGTATTAGAAATAGGGCAGTGACTTTCACTGTCCAGAATAGTCACACCACTAACGAAGTGTTGAAAGTGGTCCTTACGACCATAGGCTCAAACTGCCTTGAGGAAGCAATTCCAATGGGCAATGGGGTTTTTAACATGGTGTTCCGATCCAGAGACTCGGCATTGGTTTTGGCCCATGTCGGACTTGAACTGAAAGACAAGCTGATCACCTACTGGTCAGCGATGCAACATTTATCACACTCCCATGTGTACATCCAGATATTTCAGACCAAACTATCCGAGAGGCCTTTGAGGAGTACGGCCTCATTCAGCGCATGTGGCGAGGCACCTTCAAAGACTTCCCTAAGATTAGAGACAGGCAACGTCTAATAAAGATGCACATCCATCACAAGCTACCACCTTACATATTCCTAGGACGGCAACAAGTGTATGTGAGCTACAAAGGTCGCCCCCTTTTCTGTACCGGGTGCCAAGAGGAAGGGCACAACAGGGCAAATTGCATTACAGTGATCCTGACGTCAAAGCTGAGACAACAGAGAACCAGTCCAGCAATGAAGAGACTCTTACCCAAACGGAGGGAGCCATGGACACGTCAGTTGAAATACCAGTACCAGAGGGCCCGCTACCAGCAGCAGGTGCCAATGGCACTACAGACAAAACTCAAATCAGCCCAAAACCAACAGAGGATCCAATCCCTACACCCGTCACAGACACGGCAATGCCAGCTGCACCCAAAAAGGTACACCAGAAACGACAGAAGGCAAGGTCTCCACTACCCACACCTGTAAAGCTGCGCAAAAGCCAAGTCAAAGAGATCCCACCAACAGAGCAACCATCACTACCAGTTAGCACTGGCCCTCCAGCAGCTGCTCCACCACCGTCGGACATACCGCCACTGCCTGATGAGGACTCTGTCGACGTCACCTTGTTCCAAGACACCAAGGACACTTAGTACTTGCTTACTATTTACCAGGTTGTCACTTATTATTTATTCTCTTGTTTGTTGTGAATCTTCTTAAAGGGAGTCACAGTGAATGTGGGTGGTCTTAGAACTGGCCCCCGTCAAAAACAAGTTCTGCATTTCTGCAAGCAGCTCAAACCAGACTTTCTGAGTCTGCAGGAGCTGCATCTGATTCCAAATGAGCAAGGCAGCCACCTCACTACGGCTGGATACACCTCTCATTCTAACCTCCATCCTCACAATCACAAGAGTGGAGTTGCCCTCTTCCTGAAAAACAATACCTGCCAAGACTCTAAGACCATCCACACTGATACAGAGGGCCGTTTGTTAGTGGTCGAGGTTACCATTGCTGCCCACCTCTTCCTCATCACCTCCCTCTATGCCCCATCTGGGTCATGCCCAGGACTGACTTCTATACCCTTGCACGATACCCTCCATCTGATATCCCACACCTGACAATGATGGGTGATTTCAACACTGTCACAGATCCCACAAAGGACCTCAAACACACTGCTACCAGCAGTGATCACTGACGAACGGCCCTTGTTAATTATTTAGATGATTTAGACCTTATTGACACTTGGAGACACACCAATTTGGGGGTAGAAGGTTTCACCCACCTCTCTTCCTATGGTTCATACAGCAGGATAGATCAAATACATGTCTCACTCTCCCTTGCCTCACAAGTGACGCAATGCACTATAATCCCATTTATCTATTCTGACCATGAAGCAGTGGAACTTTCCCTGAAGGATAGTCAACCACCACGAGGTCACGACATATGGCGATTAGATAACAACCTCTTAAACAATCCTACATTCTGTGAAACTGTAGACACCCTCTGGCAGCAGTGGCAAAACGTCCAATACACCTTTCCCTCCCATGCCTCATGGTGGGATGCAGGCAAAACTCTTCTGGCGGATTTCGCCAAGGAGTTTGGCCTGTGGACAAGGAAGGATGATATGACCCGATGCCACCTTCTAATGAAACAAATGCATAATGCCAACTTGAAGTTCCAAAGAACCCAAGCCACCAGGTGGAAAAATCTCACTGAAGCCCTTCAGGCTGAGCTCGCTCATTATGATGCATCTGAGCTTACTCGTCAACAAATCCACTCCCATGCTCAATGGGTAGAGGAAGGCGAGCAAAGCACCACATGCTTTCTCAGTCTTGAAAAGCAAAGAAATGCCTCTAAGACCATGGCACAGCTTCGGAGACCTGAAGGGGGCTACACATCCGATCCCGACTCAATCCTCAAAATTGTACAAGACTACTACACACAGTTGTACACACCCGAGCCTGTCAGCACTATCCTACAGGGTAAGCTCCTCAACCCAGCCATCCCTCTGCTTAAAGCTCAGCAAGCCCAAATTTGCAAACGCCCCATCACTGCTAGAGGCTAGACATGCCCTTGCTCAGATGGCCAACAACAAATGTCCAGGCCCTGATGGGCTTACTGCAGAATTTTACAAGAATTTGTGGCCTCTCCTACAAGATGACTGGCTACAGATGGTTAACGAGGTATTTCAATCACAAGAATTGACACCCTTGCAGCAGACTGCTACCATCACCTGCCTTTTCAACACCTGCCTTGAAAACACCAAAACGAGGCTAATGTTCAAAACGAGGCTAGACCGGTTCATACCTTTCCCAGTGCCCTAGAGCAAAGGGGATTCGGCCAAACCCACAACAAAAATTCAAACTATAATTTGGCGGTAAAATTATAAAACGAGGCTGGACCTCAAAACGAGTCTAGGCCAATAACTCCTCTCCCCAGGGCTTTAGAGCTCTGGGGACTGGGATTGACAGTAACAATACTTTAAATCTTTCAAATGGCGGGAAAACACCCAAACGAGGCTGGAACCCCAAAACGAGGCTCGCCAAATAACTCCTCTCCCCAGGGCCCTAGAGCACTGGGGATTGGGTCAAACAAAAACA
>JANTCA010050529.1:0-18070 GCA_024741275.1 Chironex yamaguchii
TAAGTCTGACTAATGTCATATATACTTCAAATATGCCACTTGTGAGAGTATTTGTTTGTATTTGAGACAATAGAAGACAATAATTTGAAAGGTTAAAAAATTATTATTATCAATAATCCTTCTTGGATGATTAACTTTGATCAACCAAAATCTCCCTCATTGCATCAGATTAATGAAGTCAAGCGGAAGTCCTTGTCTTCTTGATCAAATTTCAATTATTCTCTTCAAAAGATCTCCTTACTTGAGACCTTACACCACTTCTGTCATTACAGAAATTTGGAAATCTGGGGAGATCCCTTCTGTTTGGAAGCATGCTGTTACTGTCCTTGTCCACAAAAAAATCACTACTGATATCCCAGCTAACTTCCAGCCTGTAACTCCTGAGTTGCTTCCTCTTAAATTTTTCAAATCTGTCCTTTGAAATCGTATTTATCATTATTAAAAAAAGAATAACTTTATTGAATCTTCTGTTCAGAAAGGCTTTATTAAAGGCTTATCTGGCTACTTTGAACAATCGCTCATGTTCTAAAGCAAGCCAAACATAAACAAAGATCGGTTGTTGTCAGCTAACATGATCTCAAAAATGCCTTTGGTAAGGTTGACCATTCTTTGATTTCTACCGTATTGGAATTTCCAGAATGGCACCATTTTCTTGAACAATAAGCATGATCAGAAATATCTGTGAAAAGTTTTTCATGCCATTTATTTGTACTGATTTCAAAATCGATTTTGACTATGTTAGAAGGGGAGTTTTGCAAGGGAGAGGCTTTCTTAGACTCTTGATTTTGAACCTGCTAATTAATACTTTCATTCAATACGTCAAATCTGATAAATATTATCCACTTGGGTATGCTTTTTCTAAACTTCGTTGTCCACGACATTGGGACCAGTTTGCAGATGCTGCTGTTATACTAACGTGTATGAAAATCAGCTGTCCTGGATGGATGCCTTTACATGTTGTTAAATGCATGACATTCGGAATGATAAAGTCTGGCACCTTATCCCAGCAATGTCTCCCAAAATTGTTTGTAAATGGTAGATTACTATCACATGCTGAACTTAACAAACGTTTTCGATATCTTTGAAGGTACTTCAATTTTTCGGTTGACAATTGTGAACAAAAAATTATTGGTTGATACAGTTGTTGAACTACGTCCCAAGAATAAACTTCTTTTGTAACATCACTATTTGTTACCAAAAATATCATGGCATTTAACAATTTGTGATCCTAGTATTACTTGGATTAAATTTGTACTTGATATGAAATGCCACAATTATTTTCCAAGGTGGCTAGAACTTTCATCCAGTGGTACTCTTAATATTGCTGCTTTTATTAACAAATCAAAGATCGGCCTTAATTTTAGCTATGTCTACTAAATTTACACAATTTCGAACAATTATGAGTAAAATATTACAAAAAGCATATGACCCTGATATTCACAATGTATTTCATGCTACTACATTTGCTAAGTTCAATATGATTGGTTTCAAAATACTAAATCAGTAATCAAAGAATTTCGTGATCAGAAAGAATCTAATGTACTCAATACTTTAAGATCACAAGGTTTAGTTGTTAAGGCAATGATCAATTGTTTTGCTAGTTACCATTTATGTTTGGCATTACCTTGCAAAAGCTGTAATGTCACTATTCATTACTTGAACAATAGTCATCCTACTTTAAACAAACTTTATCTCCGGAAAAAAGTTGACAATCCTTTATGGCTCTCGTGTCTCAATTCGCAAAACGTGGTTTCTGGCTGTCTTGTACACTTGAATCAAGACCGTTACAACTGGAGACATGATTTAGTTCTAAAAACTGTTACTCAGTTTCTTCTCCTTTGAAAGAGAGATCTGAAAATCTAATGCGACATTGATAGTTTCTTTATGCAAAATCCTAGTAATTTAAGCTTGACCTAAAAGGAATACCTTCTTGGGCTTTGTCGAAAGTATACGTGCTATAGCATATTATTGTAGCCAAGAAGAATCGAATACTTTTGAATCTTACCCTTGAAATGTTACTAAAGACTGTGCTGAGTATGGGACAAAGAACACTAATATATCCATATGATCACCAAGACAATAACAATGATAGCAATGTTGTCAAATCTTAATTTAAGTGTTAAACTATATAAAATTGGCGAGCGCAAACCTGTGCAAGGCCAATAACGTCAGATGAAATTTCCAGTCTTCTGAATATCCAATTGAAATGAACTGATATGTGTCATAGTAATTGGGGCTCCTCCAACAGAATTTTGTCACTGGATATGCTTTTAACAGAAGATTATTAACAAAAGTTTCAAACGTTCTACTTGTCTGGCAAACTATACACATTAGTCATAGAAGATACCTGATATTGATCTCAGCCTATGCACCAACAATGAACAACGACAATGAAGCTAAAGAGCTCTTCTACCGTTGATTGGACAGCCTGCTCTCCGACACTCCTGTTGCAGACTCATCCTACTAAGAGACTTCAGTGGGAAGGAAATATAAAACATTGTATCAAAAGTTGGGGAAGTTTGGGAGAGAGAATATGAACTCAAACGGTGAAATGCTCCTAGTGAAGTGTTCTGAATATAAACTGGCTACCACAAATACGTTCTTCAACTACTCAGATAAGTGGTATCACTCCTGGAAAGATCCAAGATCCAAATACCCACCTCTCTTGGACTATATCGTTACTAGGAGGTGTGATCTGAAGGACTTCCGCAGCACCACTACTATGGGGGGAGCGGAGTACTCAGCTGATCATTATATGATCCTCTCCAAATGTAACATCAAACCAAAACCTCTTCCTATGAAGAAAAAAGGGCCAACCAAGAAGAAACTGAATGTAGAGAAACTGAAGAAGCAAAGTGAGGAGGACAAAGCTGTAACCGCGATCGGTGAGTATTTTCCAACACTACCAACTGGTGCCAGGAAAGAACAGTGAGGAGCCCTGAAGAATGAAGTCCATATCGCTGAATCAGATGTCCTCGGCAAACCTACTAGAAAGCACGCAGATTGGTTCGATAAATCGAATGAAGAAATCGTGGAACTTGTCAACGAAAGGAATTCTCTGTTCCACTTGACACTAACTGATAGATGTACTAGAGCAACCAAGAACAAATACAAGAGTGTAAAATCTGAAATCCGACACTGCGGTAAAAAGTGACTGGTGGACCTAGAAGGCAGCTGAAATACAGAGTTTAGCAGACCGAAACAACTCCAAAGCGTTCTTTTCATCGCTGAAGGAAGTATATGGTCCGCAGGGTGGCTTCTTGGACCCGGTGAAGAGTATTGATGGCTGCGTGCTCCACACAGATAAACACAAGATTATGAAGAGATGGAGAGAACACTTTAATCCTCTGCTGAACGCATAGACCAGTGTCGAAGATGGTGCCAGCAGCAACACCCCACTGCTACCTGTCAGATAGCACATGGACGAACCACCAATTGCAGAAGAACTTGACATGGCCATCAACAGAACAAAGTGTAGAAAAGCCGCAGGACCAGACGGTATACCACCAGAAGTCTGGAAATACCGCGGACCAGCATTGAGAAACCAACTGTTGCAGCTATTCTGCAAAATCTTGTCGACAACAGCAGGAGTCTCCCAGGATATTAATGATGCGACCTTCATGACTATCTACAAATGGAAAGGAGACCGTGCCGAATGTTGAATCCATACAGGAATCTCACTTCTGTCAGTAGCAGGAAAGATACTGGCCAAAATTCTGCAATTCCGTCTACAGATCCTTGCTGAAGACATCCTTCCTGAGAGTCAACGGGGACTCGGAGTCAACAGATCCACTCTAGATATGATTTTCACACTGCAGCAACTGCAAGAAAAGTGAGCAGAACAACGTCAACCGTTTATAGTCACCTTCGTGGATTTCAGCAAGGCTTTTACACGGTTCACAGAGAAACGCTATGGAAGCTCTTGAGTCACTACGGTTGTCCAACCTTCATCAGAATGTTACCAGAGTTTCCACGATGGCATGACTGCCAGCGTCTGCTGTGGCGATGGATGTTCAAAGCCATTCAGTGTCGGACATGGCGTGAATCAAGGGTATGTTTTTGCGCCGACTCTATTCCCTATTTTCCTTGCTGCAGTTCAAAAAAGCATGCCAGGAAAACTTGGTGATCTCTACATCCAAACCGGAACTGATGGAGACCTTTGCAACCTCAGGCGCCTGAAAGCTAAGAACAAGACCCAGAAACAACTGATTCAAGAGCTGCTCTTTGTAGATGATTCGGCGCTTGTATCTCAAAGTCTTCAGGCAATGTAAGATCTGCTGACAGCGTTTGCTTAAGCATCAATGAGATTTGGACTAACGATCAACATCAAGCAAACAATAGTCCGAAACGAAGACATCCATAATGCAAAGCTGAATCCTCAAGCAGTGCTCCTGAATGGTACCCCACTGGCAGTGTAGACAAGTTCAGTTACCTGGGCAGTACCATCTCCAACAATTGAAGTATAGATGCAGAAATATTGAAAAGAATCCAATCGGTAGCATTATCCTTCGATAAACTCAGAAGTCATCTGTGGGACCAGAGAGAAATTCATCCGAAAAGCAAAATGAAAGTCTACAGAGACATTGCAATACCAACACTACTATACAGCTCTGAAACTTGGATTCTATACAGACATCTTTGCCAACTAATGAACATCTCGTGGAACGATCATGTGACAATTTTTAAAGTATTGGAAAGGGGAAAGGGCAGGAATGCCGCGTGTTGAAGAAATGGTCGTCTCTTGTCAACTAAGGTGGACGGGACATGTTTCACACATGGAAGACAGCAGACTACCAAAAGCCTTCTTCTATGAAGAACTGAAAGAAGGGTCAAGGAAAGTTGGAGCACTGCGACTGCGCTACAAAGAATTGTTCAAGAGACACCTGAAAAATACCAACGAGTACGATAAATGGAGGGGAAAAGCCGAAAATCGTATGATCTGGAGAATGATGATGGCCGGCACAGCCAACACTATCTGGAGAAGAAATGTACAGTTATGGACTGACAAGAGACTACACAAACTGGAGCCAGCAACTCCACTTACTGAGGTGGCCTACAAGTGTGTCACTTGTAACAGAATGTTCATTGCAGCAATTGGGCCGTCTTCGCACATGCGACACAGGCATTAGCTTCTTACCATGTCATCGTCGTCATCGACGGACTGCTAAAGTAAGTAAGTTGTTTCCTAAAGCAGGCCATAATAATCAATAATCAATTATGTTTCATGCCTTATCAAGAAGTCACCTATGGATAAATACAAAAATCAATTAAATTAATGGCCTTTAGATTTATTGTTATAATATGCAATAAAATGAAATGCTGTTAACAGGAGAAAGTTACTAGTATATTGCAAACCTTGATTGTAATATCTTATTGACAAACCACAAACTGACTTATAGTTTTGTAATAAAATTATTGACAAAATTGTTGTAAAGAATTTTTATTGTTAGATATCGTTAAACAATTGCTTAGTTTTGTTATCCTCCGAAATTAAGTAATGAAGGTAAGAAGGAAAGAGAAATGTGAAATTAAACTTTCTTAAAAGCACACATTGAAATATGCCGCAGCCCAATTGTCTTTACAGTGATAGTACACTGCAACAACAAAGCTTGGTTAGCATTACATAGCACTAGAATTCTTCTCCAATACCACTAAATAATTATTGTTTTGTGTACCTGCTGTAAGATGCTCCCTTCTGACCCGCAGATCGTTCGTTTTATAAGCAGAATATATTCTTACGTAAAGGCAGAAACACACCCTGCACATAAAGAGTAATAGGTTGATACCAAAAGGCCTTATGTGAACTGTTTGGGTGCAATATCCAACATTGCTTAATATAAAGATATGTTAGATTGAAACATATCTCTTATTTAAAATAAAATGTTTGCCATTTCCAGAATATTTATACTAAAATTCTCCGGAGTCTTTGCTGTTCGAAGTAAACAAGAAAACAATTTGTTTAGAAATAATTATAAATGCTTTTAACCTATGTATTAAACAATTTGACGTTCACTTGCTTTGAGAAGGGACTGAATTCTGAAAAAAAGTCAACTTTTAGATTTTGCTTAACTTCCATCATCTGGCCCCTACTTCCACTCTAAATATTCAATTACAGACATTATAGCAGTTTCTATAAACAAGGGAGAAATAAAGGATAAAGTCAGACATAAGCATAGCTCGGTTGAAAAGTATGCTTTTTATCTTTAACTCGATTGTTCATAAACAAGAACTAAAAGGATTGAAAGAGTCATTTTTATCGTTCGCAGTAACTGACATAGCAGTGACATGAGTTTTAAAATGAGATTATGAGACAAACATTTCGCACTAAAGGTCATGACCAGTTTATGGTGGTGTCCAGTGTTCACTGACATTTTTTACCCAAGTATAAAACACATTAATTGGACATGAAGCTAAATTGAATCATCTACTTAAAACAAATGTATTCTAGCAGTAAGGGCCTATTCCACCGGTAGGAGAGTACTATTAACTCACACCAAACTGTACTTTGCTGCCAGGTATATGTGTTATTAATGAATCGTAACAAAAATCTGAAATTGCAAGTTGGTAATTGGGTAATGGTTTGCCAAATTTTATCTTCATTGCCTGTTTTCTGTTTGCTAAGTTTCCTAAAACTTAGGGAATCGTATAACAAATAACAATGAATGAAGGAAAAATATTTGAAGGAATCAATAATCCGTATTTTTCTTTTCTTATGTCAGCGAGCATGGTACTGTTTACCAAGGCTATAAATGCTTCTATTGGAACACCAGTTCCTGTATGTAATCGTAGAGCATAAACAAAGACAACAGACCGCGTATTTTGAGAATTAATGCAAAATATAGTTGACAGATACTAAAGCCCTTGTACTTAACAATAATTTTTCTCCCTTTTGTTTATGAATTATCAATTTGAGTAGCTTTAGACAGTTAAGTATTCTACATGGTTAAAAGGGCCATCGTAATGCTACCTTTGTCACTTATCATTTGTAATATATATCCAGTCTTTGCCTTTTCCATACTCGAAGCAAAGAATGGAAGAAGATATGTCGGTAAGATTTTAGGTGTTGTTAACAAGATGTCTACCATTGAGTGTGCTAATTATTGCTCGCTGTTGTCTGGATGCATAGTGGTTAACGTGAAAACTGTAAACGATAAGTCTTTACAGTGTGAGTTTCTAAATTACAAATGCAAGGAATCATTAAACTGCATTGAAGATGATACGTCAAGTGGGATAATCTTTCAAGAGTACACTGAGAAGGTAATTGTTTGCTTGTATGTTTATTGATCTCTCTTGTTTGTTAGTTGTGTAAATAATACACATATTCAAGTGACGTTTGCTCTTCCTTCAGTGAAATGAAGCTGAATTTACAATATTGTTTGTCATTAAGAAGAAGTAGAAAGATTGGTTTTCATCTGAGCGAAAGAGTAATTACGATTTATAGTATCATAGAATATGCAAGCTATTTCTTTTTTCAGCTGAGTTGTCCTCAGAATTGACTTTATTAACCACTTGGCAACGTTAGCGTATTTCTTTAACTTGTCTTCCCTTTTCTCATGCTGAAACAAAATCCATGTTGTTTGAGTTGCATCCAAAACATTGACAGCAATATTCTAAACACATCATCTCCATTCTAAGCAAGCGCAATGCTCTAACAGAGCAACTTCATCCAACTACCTTACTCCGACCAAATGCCCCTTTAGTCGGAGCTACACAAAGTCTTTCCAAAACAAGAAGTATGAAAATGAGATCATAAATAGATATTAACATGTGTATACACATACGCGGAACAGTATAACGACGGAAGAGGACAAGAAAATCAAGGTACAACTGGATTTGACTGCCTTAATGGTGCCATAAAATTGTTCACTGAACAAAGAAAAATTGTGGAAATAAGATGTCTGAAATAAAGGTGTGTAGACTATCTAAAGAAAAACTAGATTAGACAAATAGGTAATGATACAAAGACTATGCTTCGTTCGGTATTCGGACTATTAGCTGAAAAAGGACTCTGTCTCATTCGATCACTACCTGTGAGTTTATCAATGACACCTTTAAGAAAGCCTGATGAGTATGTTTACCAAAATGTCCGGAAAGCTCTTTTTTGTGGATCTCTTATCATACTTCGCAATGCAAGCTTTATATTTTTTTCATCATTTCTAAAATGTGTGCATGAACTACCAGCATACTAAACAGGACAAACATTGCATGCAACCAAGTACCCAAGATTTGACAGGTCACAGTAAAATGAATTGTTAATCTTGCATTCTTTACCTGTGATCTTACAATTAAAAATGTCACTACTACGCACAAATCTACAAACTTGGCATCGTGACTTTCTGCAACATGACCTACTTGTGCTAGCAGAGCCTCTTTCTTTACCACTACTTAGACAATCTCTAACCAGCATATTCTTAAGATATATTTATCCCCCAAAAGAAGCTACTCGCTGCTCTGCAAATATTTCTTTCTGCCTTTAAAGAGGTTAGTATATTATAAATGTCTCTTAACGATTTTACCAATACCATTAAGTCATAAATTGCACAATGCAACCAGTAGGATCCCCTTGTTCTCGAAACAACAGTTCTTCCTTCTCCTATTGTTATGAAAGAGCGCATTACTGTCTGAACTGCAAAGGGCTTTCTATATGCATCTCAATTAAAGTCCCTTCATAGGTCTTATCCTTACGCCATTCTGCCAGTTGATAATCTTGTTCCCTAAACGTTGATCATCTTATTGTACCTAAGGGCATGGCCAAAGGGTATGACCTTCTTAAGGTGCCAAGGATGAAATGACTTCTAACGTGAGAACTGATGAGCATCAGTCGCCTTACAAAACAGTTGAAATGACGACTCCTTCCAATACTCTTAGTAAGACATCGAAAAAGCGGATTGCTTTCTTAGAAGGCTAGCCAGTAAATTTAATACTGACATGTTTGCTGATACGATGATGAGTTGTTTGCTGATACGATGATGAGTTAGTTGGTTAAGATTTTCTTCACAATGTGTCCAACAAGGAATACATGCTTCACAATGTGTCCAACAAGGAATACATGCTCAATAAATGTCATCCAGACACAGGGTTTATCAGCAAAACCATTCTTCAAACCATTCACCCACTTATCTATTTAGGCAATCTTTTTAAGGTACAATACTTGAAAATCGCATTAGAAATTTGTGACACTGCGTTAAAAACATATAAGCTTTTCTCGTCTGACACTCTTCAGAGTTTGAATCGTCACAAAGGAAAGTATACTGCGCTACGAGATTTCAATGACAGGTTTAGGAACCACACTAAATCACTTGAAAGCGAAAATACTGTTCGGAGGCGGTGATTTCCCAGTATTCCTGGGAGATTCAGAGACAACGAAAAAGCTTTACAATACAGTGAAACATACTCCGTCACTTGTTGCCTTACAGAGGTGCGAGAGGCCGTTGCCACCTTTGCCTCCAATAGAAAGTAGCTATTGCAAAAGGAAACAAAGAGTCTTTACTTAATAAATGTACGAAACTTGTTTCTAAGTGCCGTCACAGGAATAAGTTTCTTGCAAGTAATGTCCCAAAGCCCGACTGACATTTTGTATGTGTAGCCAAGATATGATTAATGAAGTCCATTCGTCTGAAGATCGTCGATCGTGGCGTGAAACTCCGAGTAACAAATCAACTGTTTGTCGTCTATAAGTATTTTCTCTTTCTATATGAATATACACATGCATACATATACGTGTATGTAATTTACAAGTATATATGTGTATTTGAAATATGTAAGTATATATGTGTATATGTATGTATATATTTATACGAGAATATATAAAACTATATATTCTATAGGCCAAGTCTAATTCTTTTCTTGTTTATTACTTCTATCACGTGTTCTGTTGACTTCAGACTTTTATTGCAAACGGAATGGCACATACAGATGATGGTTGCAATAAAAATGATACGATAAACCGTAAGTACAGTAGTAAATTATATTTTATTTTTCTGTGATTTACGTACAACAACAGTTATATTGAGGAAAACTTTCAAGCATATCTGTAATGCGATACACGAAAACGTGCCGTGTGTTGTTGCTGTCATTTAATTAAAAAGAAAGAATAGAGAGCAATAAATGACATTTAAGGAATAAATTGCAATTTGCAACTAAACATTTAGGAAAAGAATACAGAGCAAAGAATTAAGAAAATTAACTAAACGGGTAAGCATGTCGTGTCATAGATGTTTCTAGAAAAAAGGCTTTAATTTCGTTGCATTATGTTGCATTATTTTTGCAAATAGACTAATTGAGCAAACTCTCAGAAAAAAGCAAGAGTCAGAGGAGGTATATTTTCATTCCAATCAAGACTGAAGTGTATATATAAGTTAGATTTTCGATCTATTGACAATTTTTCTTCGACTAGAAAAGCTAGGAGGTTTCGCCAGCATATTAGGCACTGCAGGGTACGTAAGGTGATTCATAAACAGCTCGTAAATGATGATTGATTGGATTTTTCTTAACAAACAGTTTATTGTCTTGTAAGAACAAAAAACTTATTTTGATTTATACATGGCTTCTCTTGTAGCCAGAAACGTTTATGCTTGAAAATTCTTGACTTTATGGTTTCGGCTACAGCTTATAAAAGACAGCAGGTCCATTTATGGTGGTACATAGTAGGGGAAGGGGAGCAAATTGCCCTTGCCTCAAATTTTCAAAATAATTTTTTATGGGAAATTCTGAAGTCACAGAGATATTTAAACCTTCCTACAAGGTAAAAACTGCAGGAAGATATCGCCAAATGAGATAAATTGCACATATAGGTAAGTTTGAGTGTTTTCTATTTGTTTCAGCAGAGAATTTTCTATAGTATTCCAATTATTGTGCTAATTCTGAAACTGGATCATTGTTTTCATATAGTGCAAGCAGATAGAATTGTAACCCCTTTCAATCCAATCCTTACGTTTGTCAAAAAACATTAAATATCATCACACATCTTGACAAATCACGCAAAACTATGTATGCTCAAAGTTAAGAAAGGGTAGATTGGTTTGTGAGCCTAGCACATAAAACATCCCAGCGTGCTTTCCCAGCGTCATTTGTCATTACAAGCACGTCAAAAAAGAGCCAGCAAAGATAATTGTAATTTAAATTTGATAATGAAAGCAACAGGTTTCTGCAATACTGGATGGAAATGACAAGCCAAGAATTGAAAAACATGCCTTAGTTCAATGCTCCACAAGATTCTTCCGCCTATCAATATAATCATCACCATCTTGCTGATGGTGCTCGTTGGTAGAGTTTCTTATACGAGATCCTTTCCAAGACATCGGCACTTTTAGCTTTGAGCTCGAACATTAATGTCACAATACGCACTGGGTGGTTTAATAAAACTTATAATTCACTGGAAGCGACCTCCTCGATTCTTCTGATGAATTTTATAAAAGAAAAGCTAACTTGAGAGTAATGGTGAAGACGATTATTTGTTCTCACATAAGATTGGCAAAATAAGTGAGACCGACTATCACACCTTTGGACAAAGTCTTTGCGAATGGCCATACTTGGACTCAATACTCCTGTGAAACACAGTAACTTTTGTGCAGTCTTTTGATTCTCGTGCTTTTTGTGAATTATCTAGTCAAATTTAGAGCTATTTAATGGCGACAGATATTCCCGGAAGATAATGTAATCTGACAAAAATAACAACGTGTCCAGTTCCAATGTAAGAAGACAAAGCTCACATCTGTCAAACATTCTTTTCAATGAATTGTTAATTTAATATATTTAGAAATTTAATTTTTGCAGACATAACAACACAAACGAAAAAACAGATGGTATCTATGTATGAGAAACGTTAGCAAGTAGTAGATGCCCAAAGGGGGGAGGGGGCTGTAGATGACAAACATAACAACAAGAAAATTACAGTATTTTGTTTACTATTTTAAGTTAAAGTTTGCGTTTAGCTACTTACAAACAAAAGCAATTGCAAATAGGAATTTTGTGCATTGATCTGCTCGTTAGAGGGTTCAAGACCCTAGCAGTCATTGATATTTTTAATCAACTTTTAGCTTGCTTAACCGAACCATATTGTATACACATTATAAAATGTTCTGGAAAGTCCCTCTTTCTAAAGTTGGCTAAAGTTTCGTTTCTATGCTAGATTTGATTACGGTATTTAAGCAATACCAAATGTATTTGCTAGGAGCATTTGGCACTGTTGACTGATCATTCACCTCTCATTTCTGTGCTGAAAAACTGTAAGCTAGCCATTGAGAGAGATGCTCTATATTTTCAGCTCTTGCAGTAGTTTATTTACGGCATAAAATCTTGCGCCAAAATAGGATTTTGTTGCGGGTTACCTCAGCAGAAAGTCTTTCAATTTCTGACAATTCTAAAATCTTAAAGCTCCAACTTTTATCTTTAATATTCCCCTAACGCATGTTTTTAGCTCAATGTAGCAAATTTTCAACGTGATTTTCAAGTTTTGTACCAAAAAATGATTATTTCAATTTTCAGAAATCAAAGTTGATTTGGCCCCCATTTTTTTCTGAAGATCGTGTTCAAGAAAAATAATTTCATAAACTGATGTGGGTAAAACAGGCCCACCTGGAGCTTTTCTGGGGCCTGGGGGAAAATAATAAAGCGTGGCCCAGTTATACCTTAATAATACCATAATTGTTGTTATTGTTGCTACTGTTATTGCTATAGATAAAATGTAACTTATTTTAAAACTATATCACAGAAGTCTCTTTTCTAAGAGGAACATTAAGGATAAAATGTAAGAAAATGAACTGAATGCAACTTCCACGCTGTTACAATTGTTTAAGCATAAATATCTACACAATGATTTTTCGCCATATTTTTCCTAGCTTTCAATTTTGCAGTAGTATTGAAAAGATATTTAAAATTGCTCTGTTTTGTTATATGATGTTGTTATGACAACTTCATGATGTCCTTATTTTCTTTTAAATTTTACTGGAACTCTTCGGCCACAGTGGATAAGGAATTTGTTTTGCCTTTGCAATTAAAAATTTGTGTTGGCATTCATCATTCAGTTTTATCATGCTCAATAGCGTCCTCTTATTGCTTCATGACAATATTGTAGGAACACTGAAACTTCATAATTTTAATTAACGATTTTAGTAGTGAACAAGAAAGGAGTCTGTCTACATTAAAACAAGAAAACAAGTACTCCGTCGGTACATATACTTTCCTTTCTGACGATTCATACTCTGAAAGTTGTCAGACAAAAAAAGCTTCTAAGTATGTTTTTATCGTACTGACGCAAATTTTCAAGGCGAAAATTGAAATCTAAAAACTATGTACAGATTCGGGACATCTAAAAGTGACTACGCGGATAAACAAATACTACAGCCTGTCATGGTGAAACATTTGACAAGCGGAACAATACAACAATCATAACTTAACATATGGCTTTGGTGTTTGATGCCAATAAAGAAAGCTGAATTCATTTGAGATTTGCTTTTCTCCTCCAGGTCATGTCACGTATTCAAGCTGCAAAGAAGCCCTCTTTGGTAATGCACTTATTGCAGGAAATTATAAGATAAAGGTTAAATGCCAAGTCGACGTCTGCTTGTTCTGTGAATGGCGAAATCACTCAATCGCGTTCAAAATTGGGCACGATACAGAGGATGAGGTACTAATGACAGGTGAAGAAGCTGCAGGCGGTGTTCATAGAAAGATTACCTATCGAATCAAGATGGAGACCATTTATTATCTCATAGACCAATCAATCATTTGCAAACAATATGTTTATGCACGATGTAAACATACTATGTTCGTAAGCAGGAGTTACTGTTGGATCACAGGTAAAGTTTACATATATTTATACATGCAATGCCAAATTCTAGAAATCCCTGCTTCTGAAACTGTCCAAACAAACTCGTTTTATTCTTGGTAAATAGATTGCCAAATCATTATTTTTATCTCTGAGATATGCAATATAGAACAAAAGAACTACATGTTCCTCTAAACCGGAAATGATTCAGGTTATAAGTCATGAAATACAATGAATTTGCAACTCATTGTGCATTTCACATCTGTCACTTAAGCTAATCGCTTATGAATGCAATGAGTTTTCTGGAAGAAATTAGATATTCGTAACCGAAAGGCATATTCATCATGTGAAATATTTTTTCTTAAGCAAGATGCTATTCGTGTTACTACACAGCAAAACTACACATTCTCAAACAAGATTTTGAGCCAATTAATCACAAAGGCTTTTTGGTCCTCCTTCCTAATAACTGAAACCATGCGGCACCAATTATTATTCGGGCATGCGTAGTTTTGTTCAGCCGTAAGTATTTGCCCTTAACTAAACATTAAGAGACTCAGTAATGTTTCCCTTCATTCAATTGTTAGAACTACCTTATTATTAAATTCGTGACTTTGCATCTTCTGGAATCACAATACAGTTTGGACAGAATCTCTCCTCAGTCATAATCAAGCCCACATCCTTTGGTCTAGAGCAAAAAGTAACAGTTGTACAATTGTAAATTGAGTACCATGTTCCTTGTTGGTATCATTTACCACATCTGATCCATTCAAAACCATATCTATAAAACTCAGTATTGGTAGGGATATAGGTTGATTTTCTGTTTCTATATTCCCGTTCTTGTTCTTTTCTAAATTAGATAATACCATATTTTGACTAATAGTTGCTGCGATTGCCAGACACGTCCCATTATCTTGCAGATCATAGGCTTCACATATGGTGTTTCCACCGCCTTTTCTCAGTGTACTCTGTCAGCTCTGGAATCAGCGTTTAAATCAGTTTTTTATATCTTGTTCTAAGCTCTTGAATTACTGCAATACCATCAAGTTTAATTCCCTTAACATATAAATCCTTTAACTACTTTAAGTTAAATACTAGCACAGTATTGTTTGCTTCGAATATAGTTTTCAACATCAGCTCTTGCAATACTTCGTAGCCTGGTGTTTTCCTCTCTGGGATTTGCGTGATAGCATGCCTCTGAAGCAATAAGATTTCTTTCACTTAGCTTTGGTCGTAACTTTACATCCAGCAGCAAATCCACAGTATATCTAACTCGTTTATCAAGTTGAAATGTTCTGACTTCTGACAATGCTTCTGTGGTTCACTCATCACATAACAGACAAAGTTGTTGAAAGTCTCTTTTTCAAACTAAGATTTAGTTTTCGTTGAAAGGCTTAGGCTGCCCTTGTTTTCTTTACTCTCTTGATAGCTCTTCCATTGTGGAAATCATTGTATTGCTTTTGACGCCTTTTGTGGTACACGACCTTGATGTTAGCACACGTATGTTCCACATTGCAATAAAATTAAAGAATTCGGATTGCCTTTCAGTGACAACGAATTGTTCAATCCCTTCAATACATATTATATCCTCAAAAATCTTTGAATACTTTTCAAGTTTAATTTTCCATTATTGCCACCAGGTAAAACAGGTTTCTCTTGAATTTTTCTCAAAATGCCATTTGCGGCACTGTAACTCAATATTTACCTCGCAGTCTTTCATATGATAAAGAGCTGCAACTCATGCCACGCCTCTGTTAGCATCCCGAGGTAAAGGAATGCCAAAATGAAAGATGATAGTTTCAGTTCTTCAAAAGTAATTACTAAGCACTTAAGAAAACAAAAAGATTCAGAAGTAGGTGTGCAACACGCAGGTATGCTTATACAGGATGAGATATAAATCACAATTTGGACTTTTCTCACAATTTATTTAACACTACGATGACCAGTTGTACGAAGTTTCGATTCCCTCCTTTCGTTTGGATTTGCAATATATTATTCTTGATATATTATTTGAGGTTGTGTGTATTAATAGGCATTGCTTCTATTCTCTTTTTCGAGAAGGATGCCTTTTGCGGTGAAATGCTTATTCCGTTAACCACGTTTCCTGGTAGTTTCTAAAGATCACACAGCTTCTGTGCTGAATGCAGCAAAGGAATTATAAGCAGATTATAAACAAACCAATCTTTTCCAATACAGGATCAATGTTATATTTGTTGCTGGCAAGACAGTGCAGCTACAGTAACATAGTTCCAATATACTTTATTTCTCTACCTAAAGCAAGCATTAATGCATTTCTAAAAGGCGTTATCTGAATTTGTCTCAAGGTGTCTGTTTGGCACGTTTGCGACTTTCTTTTTCAAAAAGTTTTAGCCAATTTCCAAGTATGCAAAGTTTATAGTTATTATAACTGCTATTTTTTAGGCAGAAATCAAACAAGACTCTCATATTGGGGAGGTGGAGATCCCATCAAAGGTGGATGTAGTTGTGGCATTCATCAAACTTGTTACAGCAATGCTTGGCGCTGTAACTGTGACTCGAACGTAGATGCTGAACTTGAAGACGCAGGATTTGTAACTGTCAAAGCTGACCTTTCTATAACAGGAGGATATGTAGGGGATACTGGTAGAGGATATCCTCATGAATACATCAAGTTTAAAGTGGGAAAGGTAGAATGCAAAGAGTTGTGACTAATTAGCTTTCAAAATATAAAGAGTTGAACCCTAACAAGTGCTTGTGAGGTATCTCACGCTTTTTGATGCAAAGTCATTTTATAATCACGAGAACATTTGTATTAAGTGCAAGTGTTACAGATGTTACAACAAACCTACAGCTCAATTATTCAATATTATGCGTTATTTAGAATGCACAACTGTCAAAGTAGAAGAAAGATCGCTGACTTAACACTAACAGGAGTACTATCAATGATATTATCAGAAAGATATATTTTCTTCATTATCAATCGTAGCTTTATCATAGTCATTGTCTGGCAATTTCTTGACATCATATCTGAGATATACATCTGCGTAACCGGAAAATGTTTTCTTTTCTGTTTCTTTCTTGTATTATAAATGATCGTATTTATTGATCTCTATTTATCTTTATTGATTTTTAATGTTTATGTGGATCTTTCTCTAGCTTAAGTGGTTTTGTTCACGTCATTCATCTTTACATTTTAATGTTTTTGTCAATGCCGTAAATTTGATTAACTTTTCTGATCCATAGTTTTCATTATTGATCTTTATTGACTCTTACTTGATTTTTATTGATCTTTATTGACTTCTGTTGATCTTTACTGATTGTTATTTTCTATTATTAATCATAATTAAATTCAATGCATCTTAGCCATTTTCTTTATTTTCTTGATCTTTATTAACTCTTACTCATTGTTTAGATCATTACTGATCCCTATTGATTTTCAGTCATCTTTATGGAGCTTTACTGGTTTTTATTGTTCTCTGTCGATCTTTCCTGATCTAGATTGACTTCTGTTTATCGTTACTGATTGCTATCTAACTTTAGTGATCGATACCAACACTTCATACTTTTGCATTTATCGGTCTTTTTGATCGCAATGTATCTTTATCGTTCCTAATGTACTTTAATGATCTTTGTTTGCTTCAGTAATAGTGATCTTCATTTTCCTATATCGATCTCTACAAATCTTTTAATATTTATATTAATCTTTATTGCTCTTGATTGATTCTAATGAGTTTTAGTGATTTTTATTGACTTTGTTAATCTGTATTGACCTTTATTGACCTTTCATATCTTTATTGATCTATTTCGATCTCTATTTGCCTTCTTGATTTACATTTGTTTTTCTCAATTTTCTTCTATCTCTATGAACTTTATTAATGACTGTTGATATTCATTTAATGTCATTGGTCCCACTTAAAATTTTTAAATCTTTGTTGATCTTTATTAAACTTATTGATTGTCATTAAACTTTATTGATCCTTGCTGATTTTCATTTTTCCTTATGTTTTACAGCTTCACTGATCTTTATTGTCATTCCTTGATCCTTATATTTCTTGATTGATTTTCACTAACCTTACTCATTTTAATTGATTTTGTTGATTTTCATCTATGTATATTTATGGTTACTAGTTTTTACCACTTTCATTGACCTTTGTTGACATTTAATGATCTACAGGCAAAATAAAGGATAAGTATAGATTTCGACGTTTCGGTGTCATCATGACGCCATTATCAAGAAAATACTTTTTATAAACTTGTGTGACTATTTACAAGAAAAATTGTTCTTTCTCTTTTATATCAATTTTACACAAATACTTTTGCACGTAC
>JANTCA010050540.1:0-12499 GCA_024741275.1 Chironex yamaguchii
ATTATTATTACTATTTTTATTATTATTATTATTATTATTATTATTATTATTATTATTATTATTATTATTATTATTATCATTATTTATTTATTTATTTATTTATTTATTCATTCATTTATTTGCATCCGGTTACTTATGTGTTAGCACAATCTCTATGATGAAGTACTCTTCCCAATTTAGTACCATAGCTTGTAAAATTGGTTTCTCTGGCCTCTGCGGCTATTTGCTAAAATACATTCATTGTCTTTCGAAAACATTGCTTGATTATTTTCATCACGATCGTCATACATTATTCAGAAGTAGCATTGTAATAGCACATACTGCATACTTGTAGCTTATTTCCGTGTTTGTGTACGTGGTATGGAACGAAAATTAATTGTTCACTAGAGTTAACGTAGCATACTATGCTATACATTCTTACAACCATCGTCCTAAGAAGGGTCACAGTTTTATTTGATATGAAAAGCATGCAACCTTTGTCAGACAAGTATTCAAAAAGATATCTTTTTTGAAAGCTTACGTTTATATTTCCTTTTGAAAGTGAGCCTTCTTTACCTTCAAGAACTTGAAGGCCACAAAGTCTCTAATTTTACCCAGAAATGCTTAAAGATCCGTTATCATCCAATACAGTCTGATCTAATTAGGTATATTCATATAATTAGACATAGAAATGGAATTGAAGGCAGTTTTACCACGATTAATTAGGTTATCAGCCTAAAACTGACAAGATCAAACCTGATATCAAATTTGTTACATTATTGCCGTTCTGGAATGCACGCGTTCATCAAAGCTAGCACATCTCTATGCAAACGAATTAATAGAGTGAATAGTACAATCATAGCTCTATTAAAATTGTTGAAGGCTTTAAGAATATTGTTCTTCTTCACCCTACACCTCTCTAGGATTTTGATGACCTTCGTCGCCTCTCTCTAGTTGCGTTTCTTCGAATCATATTTGCAATACCATCGCTTTTGAAATTTTAGTTCTCAGTTGAGCTTTAGTGAGGTAAAAGGATGCTTTATAATAATTATTAATTGGAAAAGGAGAATTCGAAATAAAGATTTCTTAGAATTACTGTCAAGTCCGACAGTTGCTACAGTATAGTTGCTACATCATCATTACTCACTCTATGTTACTAACACATCAAACGACGTATGTCAATTAAATGACTCAGTGACCATATGCTACCAATAAACTACTAAATATTATCAAAATAAAGCCAATCTAGCCAGTAATTATATCTAGAATAACTAAACTCTACCATCAAATGTTAAGATAAATCCAATATTTGGGCAAAATATGACTCGACAGAAAGACAGTCAATAAGAAAAACAGAGATGCTTTGGTCATGTCTACTCGTAGAATGGATGTAAGCATTTCGTCCAGTTCTGCTTAAACCTTTCAAGAGAAGTATTCCATGTTGGAGACAAATTTGCAATCAGCAGAGATGATGATCTTCATAACTGCGTAATTGCCTGTCGTTACATTGCTAGTTTAGTTTGGTGAAGAGTAGCTAGCTGGCCGTAATCTTGTTCGATAGGACGTTTACAGGTTTTGTGGAACGGTAGCAATTGTGTATGGTTATGAAAATAGAATGTAAAGTCTTGAGAAGAGCTGAAAGAATCATGATACAAAAATGTGTAGTGTGAACCTTTCTGACAAGAAGAGTACAAGTAAATTTATGGAGAACCTTGGCTCGAAACACAATGTTGTGGCGATAAAAATTGGATTGCAATGGGTGAGTCATGTGCTTAGGAGAGAAATAGTACACCGTTGAAGAAGCATGGAACTTGGAAGTGGTAGGAAGAAGAAAATAAAGAAGAACAACATTTGATTAAAAGTATGTGTTCACAAGATTTCGCAAAAAAGTTCGCTTGGGAAAGAAAGGATGCACAAGACAGGAGCAAATGGAATTTGAGAGTTGTATCATGATGGGAAAGTTAGTGACGTGTTGTAAAAGGGAATTATAACTGATTATAGCAAATGATGAACAAATGAAAAAATATCGCTAACCGTCCTGCTAAGTACAAGCATGCAATGTTGCTAAACGTTGTCGAGGAAGTTTGAAAACAAACACAGTAGCGTTGAAAGACGTATTTAAACGTAAGATTCATAGTGTTTTATACATACAAAAAATAATTATCACCAGGCGTAAGCCATTCAAAGATGCCGCAAGTGTACTGTAGAGTCGCTCAGCATAAAAACTACTGTGCATAGGATAGAGAAATTGATGTTTTCTGTTCACCAGTGAGCTTAATTTCAATGTCTCTATAATGTTCTATCGCCAGATTACTTTAGGTTATTAAACGAAGCCAAGTGACTTGATTATATCAACGAGTATTCTAAATATTCTTTCGTCTAAGGTATCTCTGTCTCTATTACTAACTCAGCTAAAGGCATAGAAAGGCAACGGTCAGAGAAGAAAGTATGAATATCTGTTATTTAACCGTTCTCCCAGTTTTCTGGAAAGTTGTGTTTAAGCGAAAATCTTTAAAGAAAGCAAAACAAGACGCGAAAGAGGATAACAATTCTATTTCCTGTCCAATTATTTAATTTCCGGCCTGCCAAAATACTTTTCAATTCGTTATTGTCTTATTTGATTTGAGATCCTGCGAATCAAATGATAACACTGTTCCAGTAGCGTTGTTTGATGAGGTTAATACAACTGTAAAAGATAATGATAGATAAAGCCGATGCTATCTAATTTCATCCTATCTAAACATTAAGTAAAGCTTGTTGTGCCAGGAGATATTGGGAGGAGAGGTATTGAAAGGAGTAAGGCTAGACGGTACACTTTTGTGATTCCCTCCAAGGTACCTTGACCAGCATAAAACAAAGCAGAAAGCAGGTTCCGTCTTTAAGAGAAGTGGACAGACAGTCTTGTTGAAATGGCTTACATCAAAGAGATCGAAAATAATGCGAAGGTAACAAGATGGAATGAGATGGGGCAAACCTTCGCTAGTCCAATAGGATCAGGTGGGTTGTCCCGCTTTCTAAATTGCTTTTGTACAGTACATTTCTAAAATGCGCCAAATTAAAGTAAACCCAGATATCAGATGCACTGTCAAGTGACAACGAGGCCAGTCATGTAGACAGGAGCTTTATCGTGTCATGAGTCGTATCCTTTTTACGAGCTACGTTTCGAGAGACACTTCATCAAGTACAAGAAATGATCTGGTACAGCTATATTATTCTTCCTCACTGAGGACGTCAGTGGTGACAGGGATCGAGATGTCCTGAGGATTGGCGCCATAGCTCTATTGTGTTTGTTGTGTTTCCTTTGCTATTGCTGGAAAACATATTTCTGGAAGACTGTAAGATATGCTGTTGATGTGATTGCTGTGTTGTAGGGGGTCGATGGTTTCTTTGATTTTTCTTGTTGTTGTATTGGTCTCTTTGTCTATAATTTTCTTGTTTTCTCAGTCAAAGGTATGCGTCCAACTGTGGTCAACTATTTCATAGTGTTTAGTGTCACCAATCTGAACAGATCTCTTGTGCTCCTTTTCTCTTTGCGTCAAGGATCGCTTGGACTCACCAATGTAGGTAGCATGACAGTCAAGAAAGTCAACAATTTTCAAGCCAGCCCAGTCGTTGTTTCCTTATATTGACTTCTTTTGTTTACTCAAATCTCGGCTCAACCGAGCTAGCCCAACTAACCTTTTTTATTTAGTTTTCGCAACATCTGGCTATCCTAGAAATTTGTGCGTGGAAAATACGCATCTAATTCATCGGTGTGTTGGGTATATTTTGTTTGCTGTTTGTTGCATGTCTAACTGGCAGTGATCAAAATTCTCTATCTTTCTTGTTCTGGATCATAGTATCTAAAATTTTGTCAGGATTTATATCGATCTTTGACATCTTGTGGAACCTGTCGGAAACGTTTCTCTTATACAAACAGACTCTTACTTCTTAATATCATTACGAATAATAGATAAATTCACAAAATGCGTTACCTGCAGTCACATAACAGCCCATTTAATTAGAGGTGATCACAGTGCAACGAAATAACCCCTCCGAATTGACTTTACAAAAACCTTCTGGACTATCATTTTAACTACTTGTGCACTTCTTGTACATTGCATGTTTCATACTTTTTAAAGTTTTATAGGGAAGCCTTTTGGACTGCATGTTTTTCATGCTGTAATGATGAACCTGTGAACTCAGTAAATAGGAAAGTGTCAAGAAATTTGGAACGAACGAAGATAGTGACTCACGATGAACTGTATTTGAGTATCTATTTTTGGAGAGGAGATGTGTTGTCCTTTCAACTGAGGATTCAAGGGAATCATCATTAGAAAATATTTTAGAGTTTCCACAGCACAGTGTTGTAGCATAAAAAAGACTGAAAAGACATCGCTTACCCCTGTTCGAATTGTCACATGCATCAGGACCCAGATATAGGCCCCGACCATAGCCTAAGTTCATAGTTCAAGTTCCAGTTCAGATTAAAACGGAACAATCTCAAGCAAATTAAAGTATAGATTGACGTTAGCACCATGCGAAATGGAGAAGTAATGGCAAAGTTCCAACATGAATTATCAGAGAACATCTTCGTAAGAACCCTTCCGTGCACCTCAACCTGCACGACCATGCCGATAGAGTATGTATTAATATTACCTCTGTAGCAAACCAAAGTCTGCATGTGATTGTTTGATCTAACAACATATGCAGGGCTGCAAATGAGGGGGTGTAGGAAGTGTCATACAATCCCAATAATTTCACCACCTGGTCCCAGCCGCAATTTGATAGCAATAACGTATCAAATTGATTTGGAACAAGTTGTTACAAAATGGGCAAAGCTGCCAAAAAGTTGACGCTTGATGAGACTTTGAATTAGCTCAAGTGCATGTAATACTCCTTTGATTTATCTGTATGCATCCTGGTCTGTGCCCTTGCCTTCTGGCACTTTTACCTACATCTAAATCTACACTTTTACCTGCATTCATTATGAAATTAGGATAAGCAGCTAATGTGTTGCAAGCAATTACTTGAAGACAATCTGTTCTTCAAGGCTGGATGCCCAACTTGTACTCACTAAATGAACATGGGTTTATGTTTTTGGTCTATAATTGAGTCTGTATGAGTAACCTTCAGTAACGAATTGGGTGAACTTTTGAAAGGACGCTCTTAATGCCTTTGTCGGGGAAGACGACTAATATGCAGCTTAATGTCAGTCACAGTTATGTTTAGTTCGGATATATCGTCGTCTATCTATGGTTAGGGAAATTATGGCTTTTCTTTGGTTTATTGTCATTTTTTGTAATCTGAGATATATTTGCTGCTTTTCGCGCTTTGAGAAGAGAACTAACTATTTACGATAACGATAACTGTTTCCGCGAAATATGCATGCTTAGTCTAGTTTCCGTGTTATCCGCGGTGTAGGACACGTGAACTTTAAAGAAATGCGAGAGTGGCTCCCTACAACATTGTAGCGAAAACGTGGTCCCTTGAACACACACTCCCTCAAAGATGTTTCGCATTTGCGCCCCTGAATGGTTGGCTATCTCAAGAGACCCTATGTCTGAAAGCAAAGCAAAACATAATCGAGAGCAGTCATCAGATAGCACGCGAGCATACAAAGGCCTTAACAACAAAGCGAAAGTGGCAGCTAGAGGAGACAAGAAAGCATGGCTGTTTGCAAGATGCCAAGCTATAGCAATGTAAGGCACTGAGCACCTGAGTCACAAGTACACAGGCTAATCAAGGATGTTATCAACAAGTGGGAACCACGGTAAACGATGATAAAGGACTGCAAAATTAATTCCGTTGCAAACAAAGGAACACGAGGTGGACCAATGGACTGATTACTACAGCAAGTATTTCAAAGGAATGAGAACAGTACAAATGCAACTAATAAATTTGATGCGTAGAGAATACAATTCTTTGGTCAGATGTAGATAAAGCATGTGTCTTCAGCATCACGACATGTGCTAGCGAGACACTGTCGTTTCGGAAGACGGATCGGGGGAGGGGGGCATCGATGTATTTGAATGGCATTCTGCCACCAAATTCTTGGTCTCCACTGGGACCATTGTGGTAAAAACGCAGTGTTGGAAAGAACTCGTCACTGGTGTAGGTTACAGCAGGAAATAATAAAGAGGAAAATGGGCCAAACCAGCTGAATGCATGACAGCAGAATAGTGAAGATGATAATTCTGGGGATAAGCACTGTCAGGTGGAGAAGACCGAGGCGGCGGTGTCTAGGCGCCATTACAGGACAGCCCTAAATTCAGAGCGATGGAGGGAGTTGACATCCTGCACAATCATCATCAATGGAAAACAATTTGCCCGTGGAGATAAGCTTAATCGTAAACTATGGCAAACAATTTTCCACGATAATCAATATAATTCTTTATTAAGCTGGAGTAAAAAAGTACTACTGCATTGGAAGTCATAGAATGAATTTCTATGAATTTCAAAATCGATTGATGTCCATTTCAATCTTGTTCTGTAGCTTGTGTCTTGTTTTTGTCTCTCTGTTGCCTCATGTCTACGGTCTCAGACTTTACAACTGTTACATATAGATTTTACATTTACAACTCTTTACCCTCAGTTTGTCCCATAAAAACAATAAAAAGAGTTTTTCACTTACTACACATGCATTGCTTTCTTTGTTGTGGAAATGGGCTGTTGGACTGAGAGGTCTATATACAACTATCGAAAACAAGGGATGACTATCACCTTGGCTAAGTGGGTTGCTCGAACTACTTGGAATCCAAGACCGGAATTAACAATAATCAATTTAGTTTTAAAGTTCCTAGTATCAAAGACGGGTTGTATTGAAGACGTAGAGCTAAACTGGGAATATTAAGTGAGTAAGATTGGCAAAAGAATCTGCTTTTGACAATTGCCCTTGAGGAATCAGGTATAATGAATTTGATAGTTTGGCAGAAATAGTCAAAATACAAAATAAAGACAAAATAAAAGCATTCATCACATATATTTTCACTAAATTCAGGAACTCTTTTAAAAGGTAGAGAGCACCGAAAATATATGTGCTGGAAAATTTTTATCAAACCTTTTGGTTTCTTTCTTATGTTGATACTTCTCAAAATCACAATACCATGAGGCAGAAATATAATAATGTTCAAATATGGAATATCATTAGCAAAGGGATAGAAAAGGAAATGAGAAGAATAAAAGAGACTACAAAAATGAGTGTAAGCAAGTGAAGAAGGATGTGTCAAAGGCAAAGGCAGAAGTCCATGAAGAGTTACATGAAGGCCTAAAATCCAGAGAGGAAGGAGAGGAAGTGTACCGGATAACAAAACAGAAGGACAGAGCACGTAAGGATATGCAGATGAACAGTGGTATCAAAGACGCTGATGGAAAACGATTGACTGATGAATGAGACATCTTGAGGCGGTGGTAGGAGTATTTTGAAAAGTTGATGAATGAAGAAAAAGTGCATGTAAGGATAACCGATTGTGCTACAGAGACAGCGAGGGAGGTGTCAGAAATTGTTGTGAGTGTAGAGGAAGCAAGAAATACTTTGAAAAAAATGGAAAATGGGAAAGCAGTGGCCCAGACAAAATACCAATGGAAGCATGGAAGTGTTTGGGCGAGGCAGCAGTGGACCTTCTCAAGAGATTGTTCAACAAGATCCTGCAGAGTGAAGAGATGCAAAAAGAGAGGAGGTATAGAACACTGATACCCATCTTTAAGAACAAGGGGGATGCCCAATGCTGCAGTAATTATCGAGGCATTAATTTGATGAGCCATACCATGAAGATGTGGGAGAGAGTAATTGATGGAAACATTAGGCAGAAAGAGATCAGCCGACAGCAATCTGGCCTTATGCCAGGGAGAAGCACAACAGAATTTTTACATTGTGAATGATGGTAGAAAAGTACAGAGAGGGACCGAAAGAACTGCATTGTGTGTTCATTGAACTGGGGAAGGCCTATGACAGGGTGCCAAAATAAGAGCTATGGCATTGTATGAAACAGGTAGGAGTGACTGAAAAACATATAAAGGTTATACAAAAGATGTCTGAGGGATGTGAGACAGTTGTGAGGTGTGCTGCTGAGTGGACTAAAGCCTTAAACATCAAGGTAGGACTGTATCAAGGGTCAGCACTAAACCCATTATTGTTTGCTGTCGTTATGGACCAGCTTACAGGAGAGGTACGGAATAAAACACCTTGGTCAATGATATTTGCTTATGATATTGTGCTGGCGAGAGAAAGTTGAACAGGATTTGCACAGATGGAGAAATTCTATGGTGAGAAGAGGAATGAGTAGGGCCCGGACCAAGTATTTTAATAAGAACGAGAAGATGAACAACAGAGGAGATTTCCAACAGTAATGGAAGGAGTAAGAATGCCCAAAGTAGAGGAATTTAAGTATCTTGGCTCTACAGTACAAGCAGGTGGAGAGTGTGCAAGGGTAATAAAGAAACACGTACAGGCAGGATGGAATGCATGGAGGAAAGCTTCAGGGATGCTACGTCACAGAAAAGTAGCAGCAAAAGTAAAGAGAGCAATTCATCAGACTGTAGCACGATGTATGGATTAGAGACAGTAGGAACAACAAAAATTCAGGAGGCAGAGGTGGATCTGGTAGAGATAAAGATGCTCAGGTTTGCTCTGGGACAAACAAGACAGGACAGAATTAAAAATAAGTACATCCTTGGAACAGTGAACGTGGAGCAGATCAGTAAAAAGGTGAGGGAATTAAGATTGCAATGGTTTGGGTGCGTGAAGAGAAGAGAGGATAGATATGTAACAAGAAGAAGGGTGCTGGAAATAGAATTTACAGGGGAAAAGAATGTGGGAAGACCAAAGAGAAGGTTCATGGATGCGGAGAAAGTTGGAATGAGGGATGTTGGAGTTACTGAAGGAAATGTGCAAGACAGAAGAACACGGAGAAGGAAAATCCACTGTGGCCACACCTAGTAATTTAGGGAGAAGCCGACAGAAGAAAAAGAATTTGAATAGAAGAGAACCAAGAAGAAGAAGGAGGGAATATCATTGGCATATGTACAAAAATAGCTCAATTGTAATAGTTCAAGCAAGCTACCTATATCTTGCATAAAAGGTCGTTTTTCAGAACTTTAAGAGAACCTTCACAAATTTTACTCACAATAACGTTCGTTAGCAAGCTCAAGAAAATTTGGATTTATGTCGGGAATTGAAGGCAGTGGGAGATTTTGAAGCATTTATACAACAAACGATAACTTCTAGACAGGTACGATGTCTTTAGAATTGTAAAACTATACTTGATGTCATTTTGCTTGTGTCTTATTGGAAAGCAGCATGCTTACGTTTGGCATAGGGTATTAGAAGGGGCTACTATGCCACTGCTTTTCAAGCTATAGAATCTATGACAGACAAACAGAAAAAGAGAAACGTTTGTGAAAAGGGAAATGACCGTTGTTTATAAGAATTCACGAATATGATTAAACGTTTACGTCTCCAAAGCGTCAATTCTGATAGTTGAATTGGTAACCAAAATTTGTAGACTGATTCTTTTAGTTCTTCTTGTAAAAGGTAATGAGTATTGTAATGCATCAGAACTAACTTATATTAGGCAAAACAACATTTATCAGAGAAGTAAATAGGTAGTGGACAGGTACTACATTGATTCTCGCTACGTGAGCATTGGAAGACAACTATGTGCTCTTTTTCAAAAATGGTATGGAAAATGCTTTCACCGGTCTCTTTTCTTTGGTAAAATTTGCTTGCCTATTAAAAGCGGAAGGCAGCTATTTTTTCAAAACAAATGAGGGTGTTAGACAGTGCCTAAGGGATATATCTAACAGCAAAGACAGTTCTTCACTAGTCATGGAAAGTTGCAAATGTTTGATAAAACTCTTGGTCTTCTGCACCAGAACGCTAAAGGTTAAACTTGGTTACTACGGTCTTGACAGAACTTTGTGACAAAAGTTAGGTTTAAAAGGGAATCACCTGTATTCATGTACAGTTTTGTACACATTGACATCTACCCCTCGATAAGGCAAGAGAACCCTTTGTGGTCGACACTCATAATGACAAACTACTTCTTTGTTTATTTGCTGTCGTGTGTTTAAATGGACTATAAACTTTTAGGTGTAGAGTTGCGTGTAGAGTCTACAGTTGTAGAGTAAATGCTTAGTACCTAACGCAAATCAACAAATTTTTTGTATATTTTGCACCAGAAACTGAAAACTTTTAAGCTTTTAAATCTACTTCAGACGACTTTAATTTCCAGTGAGCAGATTGTAATTTCAAGAAATAGTCTTGTACACAGCTGCTATGAAAAACAGAGTAATTATTTTCGTCCACAATATCAAATGCCTAAAAGGATTAAGATCGCCTGTGAAGTCTTGGCGTGATAGTCATCTTTTAAGATCTTTCGTTTTTATTGCTCTTTCATAAACTATACAATACAAGTTAATCGTATTTCATATTCAACAGCTTATCTGTCCCAAATTAATCTGTTTTAGTCATTACTGACCGAATTAGTGTGAATAGAGCTATTTTAATAAATTTAAGAAAATTTCGTTTCCCTATTATTTTGTACAAATTTATGGCAAGAAGTTCAAAGCTCAACAAGTTAACAATGGAAATTGACTGATTGGATATCTTACCTTATTTTTCAATTTAAGCTTTGGTTATGCTAAATGACATTGGGAGCTCTATAGTCGAACACATTTCCATGGTAATTCTTAACAAATTGCGCAGCAACTCTACTTGCGTGTATCAAATCTAAACTGCGTTCAGCTTGATATGGATGTCAACATCATTGGTACTGGGAAAAGCCTTGAACTAACATAACAGAATCTGCTTACGTGAATGTTAATGGATTCTATCTTCAATAAAAAGAGTGAAAATGCCCTACATTCCACTAAACATATACCACTTGTTTGAGAGACTTTAATTGATTTATGCAATTAAAACACATTGATTTGCTTTACTTCATAAATGGATAGAACAAGTGAAAAAAATAAATTGCAGTAATTTTGTAGTGGGTAATTGTTTATAACTACGAGGGACGAGGACATCAAAAAAATAATTCCATGGTGCGTTAATATCTGTCTACTTTACGTCTCTTATTGTTTATCTCAGAGAGGAGTTCATATATTGACAGCAGCTCAATTTCAATGGGACACAGTCCTAGGGAGGTTTTATACAAGAACGGATCAGCAAAATCAAATGTAGTTTCCGGTACTTGGTAGGAAAGGAAATTGAGAGATAACTTCATGACGAAGTTATCTTGCTATAAAAGGATAGAAGACTGACACGACCTTGGCAAAGTTTATGCTCAAGACAAGTCTAGCCAACAAGAACATTATATATGCATTCAAACTGATTAGATTGAATAAGAGAGTCCTTTAAACAAAATTAAGATATCCAGCCTTCTCAGCTTGCTGATATTAAGCAAAGATCAGTGATGTTATCAAGTTTTAAAGAGGACATATACTACGACTGTAGGTCACGCTTAAAGAACTAGTTTACTGTTAGTGTGACATTGTGAAGACAATATGTCTTTTGTGAGGGTAGAATGCTTTTGCAAATTCTGTTGGTCATGTAACATTGACATCAGGTTATACTTTGTTCCGGAGCTATGCTACTATCAGACCTATGTATGTCTGACTCTAGAAGATTTTATCATGTTTTTATTAAAAATGAAAGCAGTTAGTAAGCAGAAATCTTTCAATTCAACAAGACTGTTCGCAAGGACACCAAAATGAATTAACTCACAATGGGCAGTGTTGTAACCATAGGGCGGTTATCTTTGTGCGAAATCTTGGGGCTACTGCCGTAGGATGGAATTGCATAATTAAATCTTCTCATTATGATTACAGCCAATTAAAAACTTTACAATACGTAGAGGTAGTGTACAAATTAATGTCTAAAAATTATGCTGCGTTTTATTTTGGCCAAACATGGCACAATCTTCACGCTTGTATCTGTGATATTTCGGGAATATTAACTCTGATGAATAATGACCATAACAGCATCCCTTACTCCGTAATTTGTGGTCATAAGGCCTTCTAAAAAAATTAGGCTCTGCAGCAGAAAATTACTTCTTGTTGTCTAGTCCTTAACCACGTAAAATCCTCTCATTACAAAGTTTTCGATACAGGCTTAATAACACGAAATCGGTACTTCCTTATTCTAGCCATAACTTCAAATCATCTTTCAGTCTTTGTATTTCCAAATTTTTATTTTTCATGTTTTGTAAAATAATTTAGCATTACTTTTTTTGCCTCTTCTAGTGGTGTTGTTTAATTTGTTTAAACTAAACAACCTCTCCTTTGTCAGTACTCTTAGTGGTGCCACGAGGGAGTACTGGGAATACTGGCGCGGAGTAGTTCCTTTTCTTCTTCCTTTTCTTCTTCCTTTTCTTCTTCCTCGTTCATCAGCAGCAACAGCACCATCAGCATCATCAATCATCAAGTATCAATTATAAATCATTAATCATCAATCATCAATCGTCAATCATTAATTGTCAATTGTCAATCATCAAGTATCAATTATAATTGTCACTCGTCAATCGTCAATCATAAATCATTA